>LDOQ01000088.1:0-233589 GCA_001887945.1 Spraguea lophii | reverse complement strand
TTTCATTGATACAATTTCAGCAGTACACATAAGTAATATAAAAGGGACATGATGCGAAATTAAACATTATATAAAAAAAGGGTGTATAATTCATTATTATTAAAATATTATCTAGAATTGTTTGTTTCTTAAAAAAAGAAGTTTATATTTTATAAGCATTCTTATTTTTCATAACAAATCGATTTATATAATTATTTTTATTTAATATTTGATTTTGACCATTGGGGCCTTAATTTTACGGGTGACACTTTTTTTTATTTTTTACGTTAAAAACAATGGGGGCCTTAATTTCACACCAGGGACCATTCAAAAAAACAGTGATTTTTTTAAAATATGGATATATAGAGATTGCCAGAAATTGGAAAAAATAATATGTTATATAATAATTTAATAGAAATAAATAACCTTTTTTACTTTTTTGTGTACATTTATTTTTGAGGGGAGCCTTAATTTCACGGGGGCCTCAATTTAATACTACAATCTAAATTTTCGATATCTTTTTCTTCGATCAAAGAAAGTAAATATACAGAATTATAATTTGTTAATAATGTTTTACATTTTCCCAAATATATTTGATGTTTTATTTTTTTATAATATAAAATTATATCTTCTATTAAATATTCTTTCTCCCGTACAAAAGATAATTCTATCAATCTCGGTATATTTTCTGGAATACATATAAGAGTAATAAGGTATAAGAAAAGAAGAAAAACGTAATTAATGGGTGGGGATTCAATGACGTAGTATTGGTTGGGATTTGTACGACAACTCATTATTAGATCAAAACATTGTTTAGGTAGCGTAATTGCAATCCCCGAGTGATCTGGAACCCGGCCAATATTTCGCCAAGAAAGAGATTGAAAATCTCTAAAAATTGGGATGTAATGGAAACATGTACCATATCCAAATTTTAATTTTCGAGATGTGTCTGTTATAGGACGGATCAAAGATGATAGTAATATACGTTTAACCCACCCGGGGTGTTAGCGACCAAGAACCTCTTCTATAATGGATAGATAATTCTGATACGTTTACGTATTGGAGCGTTCTATTTGTCATATAGATTAGAATAGAATGCCAGGAAGGATTGGCAGCAAATATGGACAATCCTGCCATTCGTGTGGTGGAAGAGAGATGATGTTCCACCTCTTGCGTGTCTGTCTTTAATGGGATCTACAACGAGAAGAAATATTTAATTTTATAAAGTCAGAGAACAATACTGTCCTCGAGATCTTACCTGCTAGCATTTCAAATCCCTTGAGAAACAATCCAAGCCTTCTGGGGTATTCTTAGGAGTGGTGCGAAACTGCTAATTCGCAGTAATCAAAGGTAATTATGGATATGGCCACTACTCTTAAATCCGTAATAAAAATAAAAAATAGATTATTAACAGATTATATAAATAGCCACAATAATTTTAAGATCGAACTTGGTCAGGAAATTAATAATATATATAATGTTTAAATTATAATAATTTATGTACTTCCAGGAACAAAAAATTTTAGATCATGATAAGCTGCGACAAATTAAGAGAAGATTAGGTAAATACATCCACCCCAGAAAAGCTGATTTATCAGATTGAGAGAAGTTGAAATGTAGGAAAATATAAACTAGTTATGCGTTTTTAATAATATATCTTAAATAAATTTTCTTAAATTAAAAAAAATCTTAATTCATTTGAGCATAAGATAAGACGAGATTAATATATATTTACAATAAACCCAGTTAATATAAATTTAAACTTATTTCATGAACCAAACCACGATAGAATGGAACTGTCAGGAAACTTTTATAAATAAAATTTCATTAAAACACCCCATATTTGCATCATATCAAATAAGAAAAAATATAGAGAACATGAAAATAACAATTGAAACTATAGATTATCGAAGCTTTAAAGTAGAAGCATTAGATGAAATAGATATAAAAAATAAAATATTTCAAATTTTAGACATAAAACCAGAATACCAGTTTCTGTTTAAAATATCAGAAAAAAAATATTTTTTATTGTTAACAGATAATCTTGATAAAGATTTTACTGCTTCAAACGAAAAGGATAATATGCAGTTTGTGGAAAAATTGATAAATATTTTAAGTGAACGAGAAAATAATAATAAAGTTATAAAAAAATTAAATCAAGATAGAATAAATCCTATAAGGGAGAAAATAAAATATAATCAATCTTTTAATCTTGAGGAAGAAGAAAAAAATATTATTAATATTAATATGGTAGAGTATATTAATGAGATTATTAAAGAGTTATAATCTTATGTAATTTTATACAAATTTTATGGAAGTTTTACTTCATCTTTATTTTCAGTTTTATTATTTTTAGCTTCAATCTCTTTTTCAATTTCTTCCATCTCTTCTTTTTTCCTTTCATAGAAATTTATTGCCTTTTCTTCTATTTCAAAAGCTAATTTTGTAAGAGAATGTTCAGTTCCGTTATACACTTTACAATTGGCAGTCATTAATTTAGTATCTTCGATGAATTCTGAATAATTGTTGTACTTAGCGTTTTTAGCCTTTGTTCTCATTGTTCCTAGATCCATTGGGGATTTTATATATGTGTGATAGTCAGGGAATTTCTTGGCTGATACTGGACGATGGAATGCTACTGAATAAGGTAGAGAGAAAAACGATGATATGATTTGAGCAATTATTTCTCCCAAAACTGCCTTGGGTGATTTTTTAATTAAAATTTTTTTCTTGGAAGACATAATAAAATTAGGACAGCTTTTGTTTGTTTTCATGTGTCCTATTTGTCCACAACTTCCGCATTTTAATCCGGGCTTTTTATCCTCTGTTTTTATTTTCTTTCTTCTTTTGAGATAAAGATCGATTATTTCTTTATCATAAATTTTTTCTTCCTCTTCTTCCTCGATTCCATTTATGGATATTGTTCTTTTAATAAGAAGATATTTGTTAGATTCAGATTTTTCTTTCTTTTCTTCTTTTATAGATTTTACTTCTTCGATTACTGTGTCTTTATTTTCATCATATTCAATTGTAGGCGTGGATGAAAGAAATTCATTTTGAGCATTCCATATTTTTTGTATTTGACCTTTATATTTATTAAGTGCTTCATTCGTGTATTTTCTTTCAGTGTCTCCTTTTTTCTGTGATAATTTAACAAAGCTAAATCCTTGGCCTATCCCTGTGGGATCTCCAGCACCTGAAAGTTCCAATAAACCTCTACCATTATAAGCAGATACGAAATTTCTACTTAACACCCAGGGTGACAATACGATTTCTTCATTTTCTTCTCCTTCTCTAAAAACATGTCCACAATCTTTAAGTAATCTCTCACCAGAAAGCATGCTTTCATAAAGACATGTATCTTCGGGTGTGATTAGTTTTCTAAGTTCTTCTTCTAATAGTGAGGTAATGTTGTGTTTTAATGTCCAAACATTTTCCTTTCCCTTTCTAATGGGTTCTGCATATTCTCGAAGCCATTTTCGTTTAGATCCTTCACTGAATTGTGGGAAGAGATCATTTAATTGATGTGCTTTTAACGTTTTTTCTTTATTTTCTTTTCTTTGAAATATTTTAAATGCAGTAACTTTTAGTCTATTTTTACAAAAAATATTATATTTTCTAGAATGTGGTCCAAATATCTCTTGCAAAGGAAATATTTGTCCAACTACATATATATTCTTAAAAGGTCTTATATATCCCACATATTCTTTATTTTCATTCTTTTGTAGAATTAATAGAAATCTATCTGTTTTATGCATAAATATTGGTGCTTTGTATAAATTATTTGATATTTCAGAAAGAATACATCCAGGATTCACATCCCCAAAGTTCATAAATGGCGATACCTCATCTACATCCAAAATTTTCATATTATCTTCAACTACACCAGGCTCGTCCCCAGATGAACTTTTTCTATAATATGTTGTAAACAACGAAATCATTCCAGGGTTAGAAAGGACAAGTGGGTATTCTTCAGAATATTCAAATAAAAGGAAATCACTGAAATCGTTAAGAGATAATTCAGTGGCCTTCTTAATAACAGAAGAGGTTGTAAATTTAGACGAAGCATGTTCTTCAAATCGAATAATTGTACCTTTTTTAATTTTGATAACAGGTCTATGCATGCTTCTTAATTCATCATTAGTAAAACAAGTTCTATATAATTTAGGGTATAATTTTAAAGCTGGTAATGTGTGTTGTAATCCCAGTACACCAAAGTTCTGCTCTGTCGGAGCTCTATCTGAATAATATTTATCGTTGGATAAATTATATTTGCTTTTAAAAGGGTTTTCTAAATTTAAAGATTCTTTATATTTCTTTTTAGACTTAGTTCTTTTTTTATGTTCAATTTTTTCTAAAACCAAATTTGGATCATTGTCTTGTATGATTACGTGTGTTAATATATTTCCAACATCTTGTTCATCATAAAAAATCTGACTTTCCCATTGTTTCTCAAAAATATCGTTCACTATTTCTTTTTTACGCACTTTTTCTTGATAATTTAATATTTTTGTGTGCTCGGACATATTCTTTTCTTCCGTTTCATCATAAATAATATCCTTTTCCCATTCAATATAATCTATAGGCCTTAAAACTTCTTTTTCAATATTTATATATTTTTTTGTGTCTTTATCTCCACCTAACTTCTGTTTTACTTCTTTTTCAAATTTCTTTTGATATATATTTCTCTTTACCATTAGATTCTTACCAAAGGTATTTTTTCTTTCTTCTTGTTCTTCATATAAATTCTGTCTGAATTTTATCTGATCGTCCACTTCATAAGATATTTTATCTGATGTTGGATTCCTTATTTTATATTTTTTTAATTTATATTCATATGGTTTATAAGGTACTAATATATCTAAAAAGTTTATTTTCTTTTTTTCATCTGCACAATTTTCATTTGCATTAATTCGCATGGGCATATTTATATCTATGTTTTTTTATTTTTATATAAAAGAAAAAATATTTTTTTATAAAACTTTAATTATTATCAACGCTTTTAATCCATTTACATTCCAACATTATTTCTTTTTAAACTGTTTCATTCTCATAAAAAAATTTGAAAAATAAACACATAACCTCAACTTATATTATGTTCTAGAATGTTAAAAATTTGCATATTATGTACATGTTCACATTCTTTTATAGTTTTTAAATAACATCTTAATTATCATCAAAACGATCCGGTTGGTTACAGTCATCATGATATGAGACTGTTACTTCTTTAAAGCACGGGTACTTGTATTAACCGGTTCTCTACATATATCTATTAAGCATATTTTATTCTATGTATCAGAACGTTATTACTTTGTGCATTGTATGAGCTATTCCCTTACTGTGACTCTAACATATTTCTTGACATAATATAGGCAGAGTCGCTAATCAATACAGGTATTGTAATTATATCAACTGATTACTACTTTAATCCAACAACAGGGCAATCATACAAGACTCAATCAAATCATGACATTAAACTTTTATTCATTCAACATATTTTTTTATCTTCTACTTCTTATTGTTTTGATTTTTTTTGATAGATGAAGGATTCGAACCCGTTAAGTTTGGGGTTTACTATAATTTCACGACCACTAGACCAAATGGGCTGATTCATTCATAATTGATGTTATGGAGGTTTCTGATCAAAATCAAAAAAGGAATTATCGAAGGGAAAATGTTTCAATCAAAAAAACGAATCGGAAAAAAGAGAGAAAAATATAATTTAAAATTCTGGTAAAAAAATAAAAAGCAAATATCACTTAAATTTAAAAACAGTATTATTGATACCTATATCACGAGGATGGTACCTAAAAAGATAATAACCGCATTAAATATATCAAAAAGCACAGTTTTCAAGGTTTTAGAAGATATGTTCTTATATGGTACTGGAAATATATTACTTAAACATGGAGATCGAAGGACAATTTTAAATAATGATAAAAAATAGCAAATTATTGATGTTGTAGATGATGATATTATAATAACACAAGTTAAAACAATTGGTTTTAAATAAATTTAATAAAATCGTTAGTCAAATTACTATTTATAAACACTTTCACCCGGTTTCTATTCTTTTTTTCATTCTGATCTGAAAAGTTTATATTTTAATCCTTTTCTTTGCATAGCATTTGCATATTCGAAAATTGATACGAGAATTTTAATTACATTAACTGTTTACTCTTTTAATATCACACTGACCCGTTCACATACTATATATGGTTACGCTATCTGCCTCATCCATTTACCTATCCTTCTAATTAATTTATTTACGGGTTTATTTAAAAAATTTTTGAGTAAGAATTTTGAATTCACCAACTTTGGAATATGTTTATCATCCTATTATTACTATCCTAACCCACCTGTTGTAATTCTCATTTTTTAATTTATAATGTCTTCTTATTTTTTATTCATTTTGTAATAATTTATCTGAAATAATTTGTTGTATTTCTACAATCATTATTACAATTTTAATAAAAAATTTATGAAACCTTTTTGATAAATTATATAATTAAACAAAATTTTGAAATCTTACCGTCAACAATTTTAATGAAAATTAGAAATAGGAAAAATCAATTTGAAGAATATAATGAAAAAATGTTAAGAGAATTTATTATTGATAAATGTAAAGGATTAGATGATAAATATGTTGATGCTGTATTGTTATTTGATAGAACAAGTAGTAGATTATATGATGGAATAGAAACAAAAAAGATTTTAAAGTTACTTGTTGAAATAGCAAGTGCATTTATTTCAGAACATTATGATTTCGAGGTTTTCTGTTCAAGAGTTATAGTTTTTTCATTACATAAAAATACAGAAGATTCTTTCTTTGAAAAGGTTCGTTTACTTTATAAGCATAATAAAATTTCAGAAAAAATCTATAATATTACATATAAACACAGGGATAAAATAGAAAATTTTATAAATTATAAAAAAGATTACCTTTTCGGGCTATCTGGAATAAAAGTTTTAAAGGAATATTTTCTATATAAATTAGATGATAACATTGTTGAAAGACCACAAGATATGTTTATGAGAATTTCATTGGAAATTCATGGAGAAGATTTAGATAATGTATTTGAAATTTACCATTTAATGTCCGAGTTATATTATTTACATTCATCTACCGTACTTATAGGTGCAGGATCCGATACGAACTTTCTATCTTCTTCGTATTTCTTTAATTTAAAGAATGATATAGTAGATAATATTTTTCAAAAGCTAAAAGATTGTGCATTGATAGCAAAGTATAACGGAAGTATTGGTATAAACATGCAATCAACTAGGCCTAAAGAAACATATTGCTCTGATATCGGTGGCGAAACAAATGGCCTCGTTCTAATGTTAAAAACATTTGAGTCAACAATGAAATATGTTAAGGGGAAAGTAGACAAAAACTGCAGTTTAACAGTTTATTTAGAACCTTGGCATAGTGAGATATTTGAGTTTTTAGAACTTAGAAAAACAATAGGGAAAGACGAGGCAAGAACAAAAAGTTTGTACACAGCATTATTAATCCCTGATCTTTTTATGAAAAGAGTTAAAGATAATGGCACTTGGTCCTTATTCAATCCGGAAGATGTTCCGAATCTTCTTAATTCTTTCGGGGATGAATTTGAAAGGCTTTATAAGGAATATGAGAATAAAAATATAGAACAAAAAAAGATTTCCGCACGATTACTTTGGAATCATATAATAACAGCACAACTTGATTCTGGTTCACCATTTATGATTTACAAAGACACGGTCTACAAGATTCAGGGTCCTAAACCCAATGCTGTTTTAAATGCAAATGCATTTTCAAACATTTTTGAATTTACAAATAATGGAGAAAAGGCTGTAACTAATGTTGCTGCAATATCATTACCAAAATTTTTAGAAAATGGGGAATTTAATTATAAAAAACTGGGGAATTCTGTAAAGACAATAATAAAAGCATTAGATAAATCAATTAGCAATTCAAAATATATTTTTGAAGAAAGTAAAATATATAGTATGAACAATAGACCAGTTTCTATTGGTGTGATAGGATTAGCTGATTTATTCATAAAGGCAAAAATAGAATTTGAAAGTGATAAAGCCAATGAATTTAACTTTAGAATATTTGAAACGATTTATTTTTTCGCTTTAGATGCTTCTTGTAATTTAGCCAAGAGATTTGGAACGTTTGCGAAGTATGATGATTCTATATTGCAGAAGAATCTTTGCGCTTTTGACAGAAAAGATAATCAATATTGTAATATGTGGGATTGGGATTCACTTAAGACACGAATAGAAAAATATGGGATAAGAAATTCTTGTCTTATATCTATAATGCCCACACCAATTGCATCTAAAATTTTTGGGTTTACCAATTCAATAGAACCTATAAAAACAAATGAATGTATTTTATCGTTGAACGACGTAGAATATCAATACATTAATAAATATCTAATGAAAGATCTAATAAAACATAATCTTTGGAATCCCAGCATTAGAAATCAAATTTTGGCGAATAATGGTTCTATTCAAAATATAATAGAACTTCCTGAAAGAATAAGAAAACTATATAAAACAGCATTTGAAATCAAAATGAAATCAGTATTAGATCTTGCAATAACAAGGGCTCCGTTTATCGATCAATCACAATCAATTAATGTTTTTATGGGTCAACCAACATCTAATCAAGTATCTAGTCTTCATTTCTATGCCTTTAATAACGAATTAAAGACCGGAATATGTTTTTTATTTAATAAAAAACCGCCTTCATATATAAAATACATTGTTGATAAAGAATTGATAAAAGAAATAGTGAATAATACAAAACAATTATAAAATTACAATATATGAATTTATATTTGAAATGAGTATTTTATATTTGGAATTTATAAAAATTTATGTTTTTCTCCCTATGTATCCTTTAACTTTGATAAGATTATCTCGTAGACATATAATTACAGTAGAATTAAAAAACAATGAAATTTATACAGGAACATTGGTCAACTGTGACTTATTAATGAATATACAATTGAAGAATATAAGAATAACGGATAAAGATGTAACAAGAAAGGTATCTGAATGTTACATCAAAGGAAGTTTTGTTAAACATATAAAACTTAAAGAAGAAATTATGAATGAACAGGAAATGAGAGTAAGAATAAAGAATAGAGAAAAATAAAATAATTTTTGTAGCATTCCGAATAAATGTTATGAACATAATTTAACGAGTAGATAAAGTGTTTATATATTTTACTAAAATTTATAGCAGAAATAATATAAAGCATTGAATTTAAACAGTTAATTTTATAGGCAAATATTTCTTTGTTTCTTTTTAATTAAAAAAGTAATGAGTTTGTAATATTTTTAATAACATGACCCGACTTCGTGGTGGATACAAATGTAGAAGACTAATAACAAAAACACTATATTTTGTTTTGTCTTATTGTTTTGTTAATCTTCTTAGTTTCTATATTCCTTAAGTTCTCCTTCTTCCTTATTCTTAAAATAAAACATTTGGTATTTTTTAGATCCGATATCTCTGACGAGATACTGCTTGTCACAGCTTTTTTTATATTCATTGAATATTAGCATATGTTTCTTATTGTAAATTACTTCCTTGCAATTATCATTACATAAAGATTTATTTATAAAAGTTTCCTTATAGAATAAAGTTGATAATGTTTTATGAATTATTAAAAATTTTATGGTGAAATAACTTATTATTTTAGCAAAAGATTGATTTTTATATTATTTTATATTATTCTGATAAAAAATTAGATTCGAAAGCAACGGTTATTAAATTTGCAAAACATTTGAAAGTCACGAGTTTAAATTATACGCATACGAAAATCAAAAGGACGTTATAATGTAATATTAAATGTTTGGATATATCTTTATTGTTAGGAACAATACTTAGATGATTATATAATAAGATTATTGACTAATGACTGGCTAACAATTTCTAATAAAAAGATTAAAAATTTTATAAAAGTAATGATTATGCATTGCCGTGCACTTTACACAAAATTCTAATCGTATATAATACAAAATAATAGAAGATCATATATTTACTGTAACATACAGTAAATACGAGCTGAAAGGATTTCAAAAACTAATGATTACAGAATATTTTATCCCAGAAAACTTCAATAAATACAAAATTTGATAAATTATATATTTTAATTCTATAAAAGTTTATTTCTTTTTCAAATATATTTAATGAAAGTCTTTATGAATGGATTTTACTGGACACAAGGATTGAAATTGCAGATAATGGATATCATAAATGCAGAAATGCGAAATTGTAACATTGAGATTTATAACTAATTAATTATAAATTTTTAATGTATATAAAGGAAGAAGAAAATAAATCAATTTTATTGATGTCTGGATTTTCTTTCGTATCTCGAAGTATAGAATCCCAAAATTCAATTTATGAATGTTTTTACTTTTATAAATGAAAAGCATTTCATTAAAAATAAAACACCTTGAGAACTTATTCCATTATCATTATACAATTCACTTATTTTACTATCAAATTTTTTTAGAAAACTTAATTTTTTGATATGCTTACTCAGAATATATTCTATAGCCAACTGCTTTGTGGTATCATCATCATTTATGATTTTAGTGAGACTCTCCTGTATAGAACTTACGGAAAATTGTTTTATGAATAGGAATAAAATATATTCTTCAGATTCTGATAACTTGTTGTTGTCTAATAATAAACGTTTTGAGGTTAGTTTTTTTAAACCGAGTTTATTTGATAACATATTTCTATAATATGTACAATATTCATGATTATTTAAATTATTACCAGATGAAACAATCGAATGTAGAATGTTATATTTTAACATGTGAATGTTTAATTCTAATATTTTTTGTAATGTTGTGATGTCACATGCATTATCTAATATATAAACAGTTTTATACAAATATTCGAATTGTTCATCTACACATAAATAATTTTGTTTTATTAAAATTTCAAATAATTCTTGTATATATTCTGAATTTTCTTTATAATTATTTTTTATGTAAGCAAATAATATCTCCATATATTCTCTAATATCGGATTTTCCTTCTTCAGAAAATTGATCTTTTTGATCATCAGATTTATTATATAACCACAATAAATACTTTTTTATTTTTTCATATGTATTATTATCACAATATTTTCCTACGGTGGTTTCTACATATGAAAAAAGTTCCTCTTGATTCATTCCTAATTCGTGGATTTGTGAATGGATTGGTTTTGTTAATAAAGATAAGTTCCATTTATACTTCTCTGCATTATGTTTATTGTAAAGATTTTCAATATTTATTCTATTATATGTCATGATTCCGTTGATATCTCGTATAATCATATTGTTAGAAATCTCGAATGAAATATTCATAAATCCTAATTTATTAGATTCCCCGTATTTTTTTAAAGGATTTTTAATAAAATTGATTTTTAAGTTTTTATTGGCACAATTGATTCCTTTATGTAAAAATTCTAGTTTATTATCTCTAAGATTTAAATATTTTAATTTACTCAAATTAAATATATTTCCATCAATATATTCTATTCTGTTTTTTTCAAAACTTAAATATTCTAATGCTTCCATTCCATAAAATACATTATGAACTTTTCTAATGTTATTTCTATCATATGATATCTTCTTTAAATTTTTAAAAACATACATACCTTCTAAAGATTCTTTTAGACAACAATTGCTTAAATTTATTTCTTCTATAAGATTTTCTTCTGAAGCTATATAAAATATATCTAAAAAACCTTTCTCATCTGGAGAATTTCTGCAATTTATTTCTAATGTCTTTATATTTTTCAAATTCAACAAGTTTCTAACGACTCTGATATCAACAATATCCATTTTTATATTTTTTATTTCATTATAACTTGAATTATTTAAATCGATCTTTTCTATTGCATTTCCGTAAATTTGCAAATCCTTTAATAAAGGTAAAAAAAGAATATTTTTATTCAATTTAGTTATGTTATTATCCATCATATGAATTATTTCTAAACTTTTGTGTGAATTTCCACAAACATTAAAATTTGTGATTTTGTTATTTCTAATATTAATAAGTTTTAACTTCGTAAGTGTATTTTCATATATATATATTTCTCCATATATAAAATTGCTAGATAAAGAAAGCCGCTCTAGATTTTCAAGTTCATATATTATTTTAGGCATTTGAGTAAAGTGATTATTAAAAAGAATAAGATCCTTCATATTTTTATGCTTTGCAAAAGATTCTGGAAGTTCCGATATCAGATTTGATGAAAGGAATAACGTTTCTAATCCATCAATGTAAAAGTCATCAGGTATAAATTTTATATTCATTTCACGTAAACTGAGATGTTTAATTTGCGAATTATTAAATAAAGAAAAAAAAGCTTTATGTTTTAAATATGGCGAAGGTTCTAAAATTTGGGGGATTATATATATGTTTCCAGACAGGTCGAGTTTATTTAACTTATTAAGTTTTTTGAAGTTCATTTCAATAACTTCTATTTCGTTATTTGTCATTATTAAATATGATAAATTTATAAAAACTTCTAAATTCTTTGGTAATTCCAAAATTAAATTACCCGAAAAATCAATATGTTCTAAATTAGTAAGAGGGAAGATTTCAGGAGGAAAAAATTTAAACATCTGGTGCCGGAATTCAATAGATTTTAAACAATAGAGATTTTTAAAGTTTATACACAACTTGCTTAAACTATTATTGTTACATTTAAATCCAATTATCTTAACACAATCACCAACAAGTGTTGGTAATATTTCTATATTTTTTTTTAATTTTATTTCCAAACATTTATAATCAAATATACAAAAATCCGACGTATTATTTTCAAACTCTTTAAGAATTGGACCTTTATAATTATAGAATGAACTTTTATCCTTTATTATTTCTCGGATTTCTGCCTCTACAATCGAATCCATTTTTAATTGGAATGTTAATATTAAAAATAAAAACATATAATCGTAAAACGAAATGTATTTATAACTTTCAAAACATTTTTGACATTTAAAAATCATAAAATATTTGATGTGTTAAAAATTTTAAAAATATATGTAGTTTACAAAAAAAAGTAACTATCCTACCTATATCTTGAATTTTTAATCATGTTAAAATTAGAAATGTTTTTTTTGTATTTTAACATGTCATCGAAATGACGTATAAATGATTAACATTGTCTAATCTAAAATTTAAATTTTTAAAAAGTTTTAATCGAAAAATATAAATTATAAAATAGATTATAGAAAATAAGACGCATATAAAATAATACGACATAAAAATAAGAAAATGAACGTATCACAAATCTAGTCCGGAATCTCCGAATATATTAATAAAATCGTATTTAAGTTATAATGCATTATTAATTATAATATATCGATCATGTTTTAATAAATTTCAATAATTATACTTTAAAATTAAAACTTTTGATTTTAATTATATATAGAAGATGGGTTTTTATGAATAATTTTTAAGATTCCTTCATTATAAGTTACAATGTTACAGATTTACATACATTTATTTTAATATATATCATTTTCTTTCGCTAGTTGACAGAAATATGGAACTTATTGTTACGTACAATAAGACGTAATGATTGACAATGGGACAAAAGGTGATACTATGAATAAAAAGTTTCTTGTTGATTTTTAACGTGTTTTCGAATTTAAAAAAGAAAATATTGAGATCTTACGATGAAATAATTGTTAGATTTGAAGAATATCTTAAATTTTTTTAAATGAAACTTTTATTTACAAAAATTTTATTTAGAAAAAAGTTATATATTCTTATTTCTTTTATTTTATTACTTATTATCAATAAACTGCAACTCTAGATATCTTAATTTACAAATAAATGTAGGCGCTTCAATTAAAAGATTGTTTGATAAGTACAAGTTTTTAATGTTAAGTTATATATAAAAATTTATATTTTATATAATTATGGGATATATCCACTATATTTATGTTATTAGAATTTTTTATAAAATTAAATATTTCCTAAAGTAATTTTTTTATTAAATTATTTTTTATATTGTTTTTTATTCTTATAAAATTTATATCTATTCATATGAAATTATTACTCCGATTTAATTTCTGTAAGGATGAAAATATTATTTTATTTGATATCATTCTAAGGTTATTATTACTTAGTTTAGGTTCTCCTGAGTATATTAAATTATTTATTGAATGGTTTATATATGTTAAATGGTTATTATATATTGTTAATATCAATAAAGTGATTATTGTTAGGATAAAAGTATGTATTATTGTTAGATGGGTGTAGTTAAGATTTTAAGATACTAACTTTAATGAATGTATATATTTTACTGGGTAAATCTGCGATTACTAAGATCGAGGTGTTTTATATTTTTTAATAATGAGATTTCTATCGAAAAAGAATTAGATCACAAAGACTTAGATTTATATTCTTTATAAATATTAGCTAACTGGATAAACAATTTAAATCATCAATATCAGAAGATGGTTGAATTGAATATGATAGGGTTATATCACTAATACTAAAATATTTGATGATTAGGTTTATTTTTATGATAGGATTTAATCTATCAAGGGAGATAAGGTGAGTAGTGTATATTGGCGCTAAAAAAATATCATGGTGATTTTAAAAATAAGAATATTTATTTGATAATCGAAAGTTTATTTTTAAAGGCTTATTTTGTTTTTAAATGACAATTTAATAAATATGAATTAAAATGGTTATTAATAGAAAAGAATATAAAGTTTTATAACTAAAGAATGTTGTAATTTTAAACATAATGATGTAACTAACTGTTATAAGATTTTTGAAATGTCAAATTTTTAGGGATTTTTTTCGATATTTTTTAAATATTTATTTTATTTCAGAAAGTTTGTAAGAGTATATATAATGGTATATTAGTCATGATCTAAAAAAATTGTGATTAAAAAGATTGATATTAAATTTCGGTGTAAATGATAACATCGAATAAATTCTTAAAAAATAAACGTAATCTTATAAAACGGTATCAAAAATATATTACGCGGAAATTCTATTATTTGAGGTAACCAAAACTTACTGGTTTAAGTAGAACTGAGTTAAATAAACTCCTTAATGTAAAAAAAAATTAATAATTCATTTATTTTGATGATTGCAAATGTGCAATTCATTAAGTTAATAAGATTAAATCTCTAATCAGATAATTTTCCAAACAAAAAAATTAAAAATAGATTATGAAAAAAAGTAAGTTAAACGAACGGGTCTGATAACACAACTTAGTTATCCGTTGTATAATATTATCATTGTTGGTGTTGAACACAATGGTTGGAAATAGAGAAATATATTGCAAATGATGAATATCATAAGAGTAAAAAGAAGAAATTATAATATTAGAATTTATAACTGGTTAATTATAAATTTTGATTGTATATAAAGAAAGAAATAGATAAATTTTGTTGATGTCTAAATCTTTTTCTGTATCTCGAAGCTCAAACCCCCAAAGTTTGATCAAAAGCGATTATCATATAGTGAAATTACACTACTTTTATTAGTTAACGAATTTACTAATATTTTGATAAAAAGGATGTTAAAAACCGAAAAAAAATATTGACACGTATCATAAACAAACGCGGGGATTTTTTCTCTCCATCATAAAAAGAAAAATTTTTTGCAAACCTATTATTAAGATTTTATGATGACTATTCTTTATTCGTGTAATATTCAAGATCTCCCCAAATACCAACTTTTAGGAATGGAATCTGAAATAGGATTATTACATGTTTGTAACAAAATTTTGTAATATATGACTTATATATTTTAAATAAATATAGGTATCGTACATGACGTTTACAATTAGATGGAGCGTTTTTACAAGAACAAATTTTATTATTAAAAATATATTATTTTTATGAATATGATTTATAATAAAATTATTTTAAACAATAATATTGATTATCATTTGGGATTGCAAAATGGTTGGATTGATTTTAGATATTTACTTTTTATATAAATAAATTTTCCCTGATAAGTAGTATAATTGATTATATGTTTTCTTGATACAAATAACGTATGTAAAAAGACATAACTACCTAGGAAATATAGGTAATTTTTGATATTTTTAATGTAAACATAATAAGGAGTGTATATATTCAGTTGCTGATTTAATAATTTTAATTTTTTATTTAAATTAATCTTTTAAGTTTAAATAATATATTTACTCAAAATGGATTATTCGTTTAAACGATACAATATAGTCAGCTCCTTATGAATTTCTTACTTTTTGTTTTTTTAATATTGATAACGTGCACTAACTATAAAATAACATCTAATGATTATGATTCTCTTCGTGATTTAATAATATATTCTGATGATGTATATTTAAATGAGGTATACAATGAAATTAGTAATAATTCAACTTTTTTATGTTCATTTACATTGTACAAATTTCTTGAAAATTATAAAAAAATTAAAGTAACAAATTTAATTAATGAAGGCATCGAAACAGGATATAATAAACTCCCTAAAATATTTTGTGAGATTAGTAATCTTAAGCATTTAGCCCTCATGAATTTGAACCTGTACAAATTACCTAGTAGATTTGAAAATCTTAAAGATTTGAAAATTTTGAATTTGGTTAAGAATGAATTCCAAGAATTTCCCAGGGTTTTATTTTCATTAACACAATTAAAAATGCTCCATATAGATATAAATAAAATTAATATGATACCTTCTGAAATAATTAAAATGACAGATCTTGAAACATTAACTATTAGCCGTTCTTACAATTTAAAAAACATCAATGTGAACCTGTGTAAACTAAAAAATTTGAAACAGCTTGATTTATCTTTTAACAGATTATTGTTTTCAAATGAAAATTTTATTGATTATTCAATGCATCCAGATTCTCATTTGAATACGAATAACAGTTATTATGACGGAAACTGTAGTGTGTATGAAAATATTGAGACTTTTCCTTGTTTAAAAAATTTACAGATTCACAATAACACTTTGAGTTTGTTCCCCTCATATTTTCAAAATATCCCCAATTTAGAAAAACTTGATATCTCGACGAACGACTTCGAAGAAATACCACATGAAATATACTCCTTTTTAAATTTAAAAAAATTGGAAATAGATCATAACCGTATTAAGATAATAATTATTGATGATAACATATTTACTAATATGTTAGAATTGTGTATTCAAAATAACGAAATACAGCAATTTTCAATTTCTGATAATGCGCTGCAAAATTTAATATCTCTTAATTTATCCACAAATAAAATATATAAACTTGATAGTAATATTTTAAAATTAAAACAATTAGAACATCTTATTATGTCTAACAATATACTCACGGAAATTGGGAAATATCATTATACAAAAGATAATCCAATCTATCTTAGTTTAAATCTTAAAAACATAAGCGTATTAGCAAATATTTTCTATTATAATGGCATAGAAAAATTAATTATTACATGTTTGGAACAGTTTGATGGTGATATTCATATATTTGAAAATGTACCAACCAATTCGAAAATTGAGTATTTAGATTTATCTTATTGCTTTTTAACTGAGATTCCTTATGGCATTTCTAAGTTAATCAATCTAAAAATATTTATAGCAAATCACAATCAAATAGTCGAACTCAAAAATGTTTTCGGATCAAATAGTTCTTTAAAATTGTTAGAGTTAATTCATAACCAACTAAATAATGTTGATGAAAGTATATTTGATATGCCAGCTCTTCAAGAGCTGATATTATATGGAAATCGCATAGAATTACTTCCAGCCAGGATAAATAATATTAGTAATAGACGTATTCTAATCGATTTATGTCGTAATCCTTTACTCCGGCAAGTAGATACAGATATACAAACTCCAGAATTAATCACTATTGATCAAGTGGATCAAAATATTTTAAGAAATATTAGATATACTAGGTTAATAATACCAAATGAATTTATAATTCCCGGAGACATAAATTTCGATTTAAATATTAAACCCTTTTATGAAAATCTTAATATACCTATCAATGAACGGTTGAATTTAGATAAAATAAAATTGTGTATGCCATTTAAACCAGAAAAACACATAAAAACAAAAAACCAGATTGAAATTATGTTACATAATATTTTCCAACAAATAAAACCATATAAAGAAGAAGAGAAATTATCTTTTTTGATGAGAAGAATGGATGTATACTATTGTTATGAAGCTACTTCTTTTCAAGAAAATACATCTTCTATTGATTTTCAAAAAAAGGATTCGATTATTAATTATTTTGAATCAATTGTTATGATAATTTCTAAGATGTTACCAGAAAAAAAGGAATTTGTAGATGATACACTTGTTAGATTTCTACATGGATTAAACTTTAATCCTTATACTACAGAAGATGACGTTCCATGTTTGGATGGACAAGGTGAAGTCTTTATAGAAGCGTATATGAGATTAAAATTGGGAGATGATTGTAGTAATGCCGAACATAGAATAATGGAAATAATTTCAAACTTTAAGATTGACATAATTAAAGCCATTACAACAGGTAGAGGAGAAAAAGAAGAAATAGAAGTATTTTTAAACTGGAAAAATGAATTGTCTGAGGAATTCGGACTACAAAAAGAAATAAACTTATATGGAAATATGTCAACTATACAAGAACTTCATGATAAAAAATATATAGTTGAAGAATTTTTTAATAGGTTCACTTATCAAGCGATAACAGCTGAAATTAACAAATTCTTGAGAGATAAGGAATCCGGTTTCAAGTTATACAATCAATTAAGAGAGTATTTTACTTCTATCTATGGGGAAAATCTAGAAATGAATAATGTATTTGAATCTATTCAAGATGATACTGATCCTAATGAATATATACAATTGAAAAATAATGGTGCCCATTTACTTCTAAAATTGATGGGATATCTTTGTTAAATAAAATTAAATGTCCCTTTTGGCCCAGCGGTCGTGGGTTATAACCAAACCCCAAGTTTGACGGGTTCGAATCCCTCGTCCAGGATAATTTCCGAAACAAATAATAATAATGATAAAAAGTAGAAAAGAAGAAAAAGGATGTTGAGTGAGTGAGGGGTCGATAGCGCAGCGTAACTGTGCCTTATATGACGGCCCCACTACTAGATTAAAAGTAGTGTTTAACTGATCTAATTGCAATCCCTGTGTGGATTTGCGACTCAGCCACTATTATGCAACAAGGAGGTTGCGAATTCCTTAAAAGCTAGTAGGGAGCGGTGACGTGCACCAGACGCAAAATCCTAACGCTCCGGGCATAAGGTAAGATGAGATTAATGCTTATCTGTAGTGAAACCAGTTAATACAAGCTTATGTGCTTGAAGAAATGAAGAACATATACCATGGTAGGCCGCAACCGGCTAGGGAATTTTAATAAATAAAAGTTTCATTAATAAAAAAAAATAACATTAAATCCCCTATTAAAAATAAACGTATGTTAAAAAATGAAATTTATTTATATTAAAATATTATTTTTTATTAACTTCGAATAAGCTATATATATTAATATTTTAAAAAAATCATTGATATTCGAATGGTGCTTGATGTAAAATTAAAGTCTCTGTTGTTTATAACGTAAAATTCACTTGGCTGAATGGTTATGGTGTGGTCGCCATCCCACGACCATTTGGCCAAACGGGTCTACGTTATCTTATCAAAAAAAAATTTGATAATAAATAATTTAAAAATATTTAATACAAAATATAATATCAACACCCATAAAATGAATTATAAAATTGTTTTAATAGCGATTATTTCTGTTTTATCAATTGGATTACTTATTGGGTTTATAGTAATAATTCTATTTGATGGTTCAAAACAAAATACAGAAAAAAACATATCAAACGGAAAAGAGGAAAATTCAGATAAGGAAAATGTTGATAAAAAACTTCCTTTAGAAAATAATGAAGAACAAATAGATAATAAAAAGAATGAAAATCCCACACCTGGAGATAATCAACAACAAATTACTTTTGAGGACGACGATCAGGAATGGAACTCTTTAGAGGAATCTACCTCAAAATCTCAATTAAGAAGATCACGAACATCATTATTCGATTCTTATATCTTTCAACAAAAAGATAATATACCAGATAATACGCCAGAATTGGATAAAGGTACTCCTACTCAAGGCAACTCAGTTCAAGAAGCGCTAGATACCTTTGAATTTTTAGAAAATCCAAGCGCAGAATCATAATATAATAGTATCATATATAAAATTATATACATCAAAAATACCGGTAAAAAAGAAACAGTTAATTCATATAAAAAAGGAAAAGTACCATATTTGATTGCTCAAGTCCTATCAATCCATCATTTAAACACCTAAAAAAAAGAAGAACAAAATAAAAAATACGTGAAATAATTATAAACAAGTCCTGCGGGAATTGAGAGTTGAGTAAAAAAGTTAGAAAAATATAAAATAATTGTGTGTGTAATAATAATAGATCTTAAATAAAGTTTTTTATACTAAAAAAATACTTATAAACATGGCGGATAAAATATAATTTCATAATAAAACTTTGGCATAATAATCCAACCACTTCTTTAAATATAATAAAATTTCTATTATTTACCCGATTGTGCTTTTAAAAATAGTGGATAAATAATAGAATTATTAAAAATTTAATTTTTTTAGAAAATAGTTTACAATATTTTTCTTTAAATACTTCTATATTTTATGGTAACATTTGTAATGTATCATAATTTTAAACAATTCAACATTTTTTGTTATATTCTTTTTACTCATTGTAAAATTTGCTATATCACATAAAGATTTATAAAATTCGTTTATAGATATTTATCGTTATTATTTTCGTTATCAATAAATCTATTCCCGGTTACACCGTTTTTTTCATTAAATTTTTTCGATTTTTTTGTTATGTAAATTTTATTTTAGATTTTTTTTTAAAATTAAAATTACTAGGTTCATCCAAGATTTCACTTTGGAAAAACTCTCTCCATTTAAGTATTTCACTTTCCGCGTATATTCTGACAAATTCCTTTACTGATAAAAAATTAAATATTTCTAATTTCTATTTGTAATTAAGAATTGTCAGCTTTTTTCTTATTTTTCATTATAAATAAATAATAGAATATTTAGTTTTTTTTTATATAAGAGTGTTGAAAAACAGGATAAATAACATAAATTCCAATGTAATTAAATACTTCTCTATTTATAAATATTAGAATCAACGAAAAAAAGACGAGAAGGAATAATGAACAATACAGACAGCCGCATTAATTAAAATTTATTTTTACAAAGATTCGGACTATAACAATAATAATAAAAATGTAAAGTATATTCATATTTTGACTTCTTAAAAAGTTTATTTATTCTTTCTTGTTATACAATCATTTTTTTGGCATTGGTAACTTTGGGTGCCCCGAAAAAACAATATTAAAAAAAGAAACCATGACTATGAATATACGTCAATTGAACTCCGTAATTTACTCACCATGCAAAACATTGAATACCTACAGAACTTTGGTGTATTAAAAAAATCATTCAATTATAAAAAATGCAAAAAAAGAATGAATCTCGTGGCCATCAAGAAGAATGACGGATATATTTGGAAGTGTATGATGAATAAATGCAAAAGACCAATCATTTCAATAAGAAAAGGTTCTGTTTTTTATAAAGTTAAAATAGAATTATCAAAAAATTTAGAAGTAATATACAAATTGATACAGAAAAAAAAGCTTAAAAGAAATTAAAAAAGAAATAAACATAAGTTATAAAGGAATCAATACAATAATAAATTGTTTCAATTCAAAAATTACGAAGATTAATAACAATAAAATTGGAGGATATAATAAGTGGGTTGAAGTAGACGAGAGCGCAGTATCTAGGAGAAAATATAATGTTGGTAAACTAGTTAGGACGATATGGGATGTTGGAGGAATAGAAAGAGGTTCTAATAATATGTTTTTTTAGAGTTACCAAATCAAGAAATTCGGATTTCTTAAGAAATACAATTAAAAAACATATCAAACCTAAATCAATCATTGTCACTGATTGTTGGAAAAGATACAAAAATCTTGAATCACTCGACTTACAGCATTTTAAAATTAATCATTCGAAAAATTTTGTAGACCCTACAAATAAATAAATACATACACAAACAATAGAATCTGGATGGAGATATTTAAAAGAGTACATTAAAATTCGCAAGCCAAAAAGCAAAAAATCTCTGATAAGGATTATCGATCATTATTTTTTTTAAAAAAAAATAATTTTAGTTTTGAACAAGTCTTGCACGGTATAGCCATAAAATGACATTAAATTAATTTATTTGGTACATTTATTTTCTTTTTTTAATATTGTTTTTTCGGGGTACCCAAAGTCACTAATCCCTTTTTTTTATAAAACTTTGATATTTTTAATTATGCTTTAGTAAAAAATTATAACGTTTAAATATATTCTATCTGTTATTAAAATAATTACACCATAAAATATATTCACAATAAATTACATATTAATTTTCTGGTAGAATACATTTTGTTGCAACTTTTTGATTTTGAATATATATTTTTTTTTATCAGAGGGAATGAAACTTTTTATCCACTCATTACTAGGATATTAAAACTATTATTTCTGTTTAGTCTTTGAATGTATAAACATCATTGTTTTAAATATAAATTAATTTATTTTATCTTATATGATGTTTTAAAAAGATATTATTATTAAAATATAATTTGTTAAAAAGTTGATACATTTTATAAATGTTATTTAATCAACTAAAATATCGTTTTAAATCAATCGTATCATATATATTACATTGATTTATTAATGGTTACCTTATATTAACGAATAAATCATATAAAAACATTATTGTATTTTAAAATGTTATTATAAAATATTAAAACTTTTATTTTATAATTTTATTGGTTTTCTAACTATAAAATATGATTTTTATTCTTTTCAATCATTTTTAAATGATGAAATAAAGATTAATTTTTAAAAAAATCGATAAAGAATACATTGAAAAGAAGATGAAATATTATTTTATTCAAAATATAAACATATGTATTTTTATATTTGTTAATAGTTTCTGCATAAAAAAGAATAAAAAGAATTTTTTAAAAATTATGCTATGGATAATGAACTTTTACATGGAATTTTATTATCGTTCCAAAGTTTAAAAAAAGAACTGAGAGATATTAGAAAGGGTTTACAAAATATTTCTAAAAATATATTTGAAGCGAAAAATACAGGAGCATTTGTAAATACAGATATTAAAATGTTAGAAAATAAAGAATGTTTAACAAATAAAAATAACAAGATAAATAAACAAAAAGAGATTAAAAAACATGCTACTAAAACAGAAGATAAAGAAATGAAAGTTAAAAGAAAAAGAAGGAAGAAAAAAGAGAATACAAATATTCCTTTAATAGAACCTACTAAAACAGAAGACAAAGAAATAAAGGTTATAAGAAAGAAAAAAGAAGGTACAAATATTCCTTTAATAGAACCTACTAAAACAGAAGACAAAGAAATAAAAGTTAAAAGAAAAAGAAGAAAGAAAAAAGAAGGTACAAATATTCCTTTAATAGAACCTACTAAAACAGAAGACAAAGAAATAAAAGTTAAAAGAAAAAGAAGTAAGAAAAAAGAAGATACAAATATTCTGTTAACAGGATCAACAACAATTGAAGATAAGAGAAAAACTAGGAAATTAAACAGAAAAGAAAATATACAAAATAACAGTGAATTAAAATCTAAAGCCAGTTTTTTAGAGAATAAACAAGAAGAATATTTTTCTGATTTTTTAAAAGAAGCACAGGAAGAAACTCACCGATTAGCAATAAATGAAATAGAAACAAAATCTACAAATAAAAAAGAAGAATATGATTTCAATCACAAATAAATATTGCTATAAAAAAATATTATTTTTTAAAAAATACTTTAAAGATAATGTATGTGATAATAAAATACAATAATATAATCTTCCATAAAAATGATATATTAGCTATATTTAACATAAAAGAGATATTTTAATTAAAATATACCATATAATAACATTAAATATAAACATTGTTAAAAAATAAGATATATCTTTAACTTTTAAAAAACCAGATGAAAATTATATATTTAAATAGAAATAATATAATAATTTACCATTGATTTTCTCGATTGAATAAAGAAAATATTTTTATTACACAGAATGATATTAATATAAAGTAAATAAAAATAAATATATAAGTTAATAGATATATAAAATAATTAAATAAAAGATTATGTTATTTTATAACGTACTCTAATGAATGATAGAAACAATATAAATAATGAATTGAATATTGTGTTAATATTAATCAAACAATTAAAGGTTGTGTTATATTAAAATTTTTTAGAAATAAGAAAAATAAATAAAAATTATTTAAACGTAAAAAATATGGATAATAAAATTATAGGTGAAGAAAATAACAATTATAATATCCTGGTATAAGTGAATGAATCCTTTTCCTGTGGAAGAATAAAATAAAACATTATAAAGAATTTATTTATTACAATGATTAAAAAATTCTACTGATTCTTTTATTACTCTTAAATGTCTTTCACTTTTATCTTCATCCAAAGTTCTTCCTACAATTTTTTGATATTGTCTTTTTCTACCTAAATTTTCTTGTATTTTCGTTATCAAACCAATAAATTCTTTTGCTTGACATATATTTTTAAGTGTCTCTAATTTTTCTTTGTTTTCTTCAAATAATCCTCTTTCTACACTTATTACTAATTTCACAGAAGGTTTATTCATTTCATTGTATGTAAGTTTTTCTGATAAAAGATAGAAATTTTTCATATCGTTTTCTGATAGAAAATATAGAAGCATATAAGATTTCATAAGTGCCATATCATCATCACTAATTTGATCTTTTTGACTGAGTATTATATTATAAAAATATTCAAATGTATTTATATCATTGTTTTTCATTGCATTAAAACAATTATTTTTATATTCATTGATTTTTTCGGTAGAATACATTGAGGGGTAGTTTTGCATCCTTAAAAAATCTTTTGTTTGTTCTATAATTAATTTATAAATAAAAAATTATAAAATTTTAAAATATGTAAAATCATTATATTTGAAATAAGTTTAATGAATAAATTTTTTATATTTTTTTGATATATTTTTTATAGTCAACAAAAGAATTTTTTTTATACCCATCATGTCATTTGCAAATAGTAACACACGCAACAGAATTTCTAAAGAATTAAGAGATATGACACTAGACCCTCCTGCAGGCTGTAGTGCAGGTCCTGTATCAGAAGACGAGTATGATAGATGGGAAGCCACTATTATAGGTCCTCCTGGCACACCATATCAAGATGGAATATTTCAATTAGAGATTATACTCCCAGCTAATTATCCATTTCATCCACCTAAAGTGACATTCAAAACAAGAATTTATCATTGTAATATAAAGGATGGTCAAATATGTTTAGATATTTTAAAAAACGAATGGAGTCCTGCACTCACAGTTGGAAAGGTGTTATTATCTATATCATCTTTATTACATGATGCCAATCCTAAAGATCCTTTGGATGCAGAGGCTGCAGATTTATACATAAAAAATAGAGAAGAATATAATAGAAAGGCTAGAAATTGGACCAAACGATATGCAACAGGATGAAACTATGATAAAATAATTTTAATAAAATATAATTCTCAAAACATTATTGATTTGTATTATTTTTAATTAATGAAAGTTTTTACTTATTCAGAGAATTTTTTTTTTATTTTTTTTTACGAATGAAACTTTTATTTATCAAAGCTTCCTGCCCGGTTGCGGCCTACCATGGTCTGTGACCTTCGGTTCCTCGAGCGAAATTAAACTTGTACTAACTGGTTTCGCTACAGATATGCATTAATCTCATCTTACCTTATGCTCCAGAGTGTTGGGATTTTGCGTCTGGTGCGCGTCGCCGCCCCCCACTTCCAGCTCTTAAAGAATTCCCAGCCTCTTTCGTTGCATAGTATTGGCCGAGTCACAAATCAATACAGGGATTGCAACTACATCAGCTAAACACTACTTTAATCTAGTAGCGGGGCCGTCATACAAGGCACAGCTATGCTGCGCTATCGAAACCTCACCCACTCAACAACCTTTTTCTTATTCAGAGAAGGATGATAAAATTCTACATCCATTTATTATTAATATCCGATAAAATATTTAATGTTATGGAATTAAAAATTCCATGAAATAATAATTAAATTTTAGAAATGGAATTGAATTTATTGCTTAAAATATTTTTTATAATAAAAGAAATAAAGGATATAAACTTAAATAGATAAGTAGATACAGGTTAAATAAATCAGACTATTTATTATATCCTCTATAAACATATGTAAAATAACGAAATAACTATTTATTCATATCATTACAATTTAATAACAAATAACTCAATTAACAATAAAAATAAAGGTCAAAAACACATTAAGACTGAGAAGGATAAAAATGTTACCATATTTAAATTTTTATCAATCATGAGTTAATGTAATATGAATGATAAACATGAGTGTGGTAAAATCGGTTGATATAAGTTTATATATCGTTTGTTTTATAGAATCTTAAAAGTAATCATGGTAAATTACAAGTAAACAGAAAATTTACATTGTAAATTAAATTTTATTAAAAATTATTTTTCCATTGTTATTTTTTATGTATGATTTTAAACTCTTTAACAGTGTATATTTTTAAAATTCATTTATTGATTTTAAAATATAATATTACCTGCTTAAAATCCAATTGAAATAATTACAAAATTTATATCTTCTTAGATTGGAGAATATTATATTTTTAAATAATATTTAAATCTTTGTTAATTACCATTATGTATATATCTCATCAATCTAAAAGTATCATAATTGTGGATAAAATCCAATGTTTTTATTTCTGTGGTATAATTATATATTTAAGAAGTTTATACTTTATTTAAGAAAAACAAAATATTATTTTTTTTTTATTATTTTAGTAATTCGTTACTTTTGTGGTAGATTTAATATAGTAATTAATATAATATGCTAATATTAGAAATAGAATTAATCAAGATTATATTAAAAATTATTTATTCGATTGTATTTTAACATTTTTCTCAATATCCAAATTTTAAACTTTTCTCTTATGTATATGAAAACTTATTAAATCTAAACACAACATCTTTTGAAGTATGTATATTACCAATAAATATAAAATTATAAATACGTATTTTAATTAATCATTGCAAATAAATATTAATTTTTTTTGTAAAAATATTTCCTGCAGAAAAGTTTTTCCCTTATATTGAATTTTGAGTGACAGCTTTTCCTTTTTAAAAAACAGACTAATCGTTTTACCGATCCTTTTTTTGTAAAATATTCAGGTTGTAAAATAATCGCAATATCCTAATGGGTATAAGATTTGTTGTGATATTTTTCTCAAAAACTAAAAATATTTTATATAAATATATTTTTTTGATATCTTAGGTAAGTGTCATTTATGAAAAATTCCTTTTAAGTAAAAAAGGTATGTTTAAATTTATTTCATAAAAAAAAATATAATTTCTCATATATCTTATTATTATATCTATAACTTATTTTAAAATGAAATATTTTTATAATTTCATTCTAACCAATTGAATTTACCATTAAGTAATATTTCATCAATAAATGAATATCATTTGTTTTCTTCATTAAAACAAAATCTATTTGTTTTTCTTATTATAAATAAAATCAAAAAAACCTAATAAATGGAATATTACAAAAAGCAATGGGATAAAAGAAGTTTTGATAGCAATTTTAATTTCAATAGAGATACTGTAATTATAACCATTGGTGTTATAATACTTTACACCGTTAAAACCTTGATTATCAATCAAATCCTAAAAGTAAGTAAATTATTAATTTTAGAAAATACTTTATTGCAGTAAACTATCAAAAAAGGAAAAAGGTAAAAAATTACAAAAATTTATTGGTAGTGGATATAGATTTATTATATATTCAATATTTTTATTGTGTGGTATATATTCGATATCAACAGAACCTTGGATATTAAATCCTGTTGAATATACATTAACATGGGAAAATAACAATACTCCTATGAAAATAAAATTTCAATATATAATGGAGTTATCCCATTATCTGAATAGTCTTATTCTATTGTTTATAGAACCTAGATTAAAAGATTTTTACCAAATGTTAGCTCATCATATAATTACCATATTATTAATAGTATTATCTTATCATATAAATATTATAAGATATGGTATTGTAATTATGGTTATACATGATTGTTCCGATCCATTCTTAGAATTAGCTAAATTATTTTTTTATCTAAACAAGCAAAAAGCGGCAGATAACGCTTTTATGGTATTTGGTATTGTATTTTTTATCTCTAGAATGATAATTTATCCATTTGCGATAATGGCGCCCGCTGGTTACTTTTTTTGTATTTATAACAAATCTTCACCAATAATGGTTACGTGCGGTATTTTAATGGTAATGTTACTATTGATTAATATTGTATGGATGTGTTTCATAGCCAAAATGGCTATAGGATTTATGAAGAAAGGGAAATTAGAAGGTGATATAAGAGAAAAGAATATCAAATAAAATATATGTACCATTAAAAAGTATTGTTTTAAATAAAAATATACTGTTGAAATATTGTTTCTTTTTCTAATTCTAAATAGGAAATGAAATACATTCCATCTGTTTTACCATTATTTAAATCTCTATATACTTTAATAAAATATTATATATATTTTATATATCTTTACAATATTTAAAATTCACTTTAATATCTTGTTTAATATATTTTTATTTATTATTTAAATATCTTTTATTTCCAGCCTTATGCTTACACCCAAAGAAAAAGAAATAATACGTAAAATAAACAATAAATTAGAAGAAATTATAAATCTACTCTTAGATGTATTTTATACACTTAAACAAACAAATAACGAAGAACATACAGAATTAAAAAACTATGTAAATGTAAAACAAAAAATAATAAGAATTACAGATACAATATTTTATATATTTAAAGATTTATTTACATTGAAATATTTAAAATATGAAAATATAGAAAATACAGAAACCGAAGAAGAAAATAACTTTCACTTTGAAGAAGAATTTAAAAAGATTTTATAAATAATTAAATATAAAATATATAGAAGTATATAAAATTATATAACAATATAAATTATAACATAAAATAAATATACTGTTTATTAATTTATATCCAGAATATTTTCTAACGCTAAGAATACCATTAGTTTTTATAAAATCTTTGAAACTAATACATAATATTATTTTTTATTTTTTATAGAATATGGTAACCAACCAGTATCACATACTTCGTTTTTATCCCATTTATATCCATTTTTCTCATAAAATTTTATACCTTCTATATTTTCTTTATTAACAAAAAGTAATATCTTATCAACCTTATCTTTATATCTATTATATATAAATGTTAACATTTTACTTCCAATACCTTTTGATTGATATTCTTTTTTAACATGTATTTCATAAATATATAATATATTATTTTCTATTCTAAAAAATAAAAATCCTAAAAAAATATTTATATTTCCTTCTTTTTGATCAGATGCAATTATAAAAGTATTTTTTTTATTAAATAAAGCTTTTTTCTTGGAAAATAAAACTATATTCTTTTTATAATATTTTTTTATATTTTTTTTTAATAATATGAATATTTCTTCTAATAATTTTCTTTTAAGATTTTTCACTACAGATATTTTGATATCATTCATAAGGATAATAATGATAATGAATATAAAAAAATGATTATACCTTTAAGGTAAAAGAATATAAAAATATTGTAATAAAAGAATGTAATAATGATAGTCGATATAAAAATATGGTAATAAAAGAATGTAATAACGATAATGAATATAAAAATATGGTAATAAAAGAATGTAATAACGATAATGAATATAAAAATAGTTTTAATTATGATTACAATCATTCATATGATTATTTTTTAATCTCTTCAATTTTATATTCTTTTATTTTAAATGTATAATCATTAAGATAATAAATATTATTCTTTGTATATAATTCATATTCATAATTATTTATATTTTTTGATATTAAAATAATCTTTATATTTTTCATTGTACAATAAACCTTTAAGAATTCTATTTCATAATTATTTAAATATATTTTATATAAAATAATAATATTGTATTTAACAGCATAATGTAATATCTCTTTAAAATATTCTTTTTTTATTATATATATCATTGCATTTGTTTTTTTTAAAGATATAAGAGATGGTGTGTATATTGCACTCTTTGTAATAAGTAATATATCTTTGTATATATTTATTAGACTGTATATAAAATAATTACTACTATATGTTGTATTATCTTTTATACTCGTAAGAGTATTTTTATTATGAGGAAATAATATATTTTTCATATTGGGTTAGGTTAGGTTGTAAAATATTTAAATATGAATATTTAAAATAGAATGTTTTACATATTACGATTAAGATTCTTTAAATTATTGATTTTGTCTTATTTTTTTAATTTCTATCAAAGAAGGTGACTCATACATTTATTACTAAGATTTTATAAATAAATATTGTTTAAAATATTGAAATTAAGGCTTTCTAAGTTATTTATTTCGTTTTAAATGTTTAAATTAAAACTATTTGATTTATAACTATTGTTTCTATTTTTTTAATGGAATTTTTATTTAGCGAAGTTTTTTTGGTCGACGGCAATTTATTGTAATTTATAATTTTTATATTTGAAATACATTTAAACTTGTACTAATTAGTTTCGCTATAGATATACATTAACCTCATCTTAACTTATTATCCAGAATATTATGATTTTGTGTATGGTGCATGTCACCATTACACTCAACTTCATAGATATTTTTAACCTCCTTCTTGGCATAATACTAGATAGATCATAAATAAATACAAGAATTAAACTGCTGATTGGTATAGAAAATTATTTTTTTTAACAATTAACATTTTAATATTATTTCTATAAGGATAATAATTTAATTTAATATCTTTTTATCACATGTCTCAAAGTATTTAAGTTGTGAACATAACGTATATTATAATTTATACTAAATTTTATTAAAAGATTCTTAACCATTTTGTAATAAAATATCAGATAAATTAATAATAAATACAAAATCTCTTCACAAAAATAACCAGATATTGCTCAAGTCGGAAAATACGCGTATAAACATTTAAAAATTATGTTGTTGTTACTCTTTAGTTTTGTTTTTATTATAACTCAATCCTGTAATTTCTATATATTTTTCAAATCTGATAACTCATTACCATTTTTATATATAATAGATAAGTTTAATGTAGGAATTATAAAATATTTATTAATATTATATGTTATTATGTTAATTCCAGATTAAAATTCCAATAATAAATGGTTGAAAGATTTTCTCCTCATCGTATAAAAAAAATTGGATTAAAATTGTAAATAATTTTATTTTTTTAAATTATGCAATCTTTTGCCCATGGAAGAAGATTTTATTGGTTTTAAAAGACTTATTAAACAAAGAAAATATCAATGTTTTAATCCATCATCCTTTTTAAAAACGGGTAATGGATATAAAAACAAATCAAATATCGAGAGACTAAATGAAGAACTTTTAGATTTTTATGAAAATCTATTATCATCCGATGAAGAATATAATATAAGACAGATGATTATGAATGAAATAAAAGATATATTAGAGGATGAAAATTATAAAATATCATCTTTTGGTAGTTTTAGTTATAATCTATTTTTACCTACATCTGATATTGATATTATCATTGAAGGGGAAGAAGAAGAGATAGAAAAAAATACAAAGAAAGAAGATAATGATTTGAGTAATCGAAGAAAAAAATTAGAAAATAATGAAATATTAAAAAATATATTCAATGTGATGAAAGATAGATTAGAAAATATAATACATCTTTCAAAAGCTAGAATTCCTATACTCAGATGCATAGAAAGTAAATTTGGATTTAGAATTGATATTTCAGTCAATCATAATGGATTAAAACACTCAGAATATATTTTAAAAGCGATAAATAAATATCCTATCATAAAACCATTTTGTATGCTTTTAAAGAATTTTCTTTATATCCGAGGATTAACAGACAGTAAAAGGGGTGGATTATGCGCATATGGTCAATTTTTAATGATATTAAATTTTTTAGAATTACACCCAGTAATACAATCAACAGAAATGGACCCATTCAAAAATCTTGGTGTACTTTTCATGGATTTCTTCCAATATTATGGCTTTGATTTCTTCTATGATAATTCCATGATAACTTTAAACCATTATAAAAAAAATAAAAGTAAAAATATGTTATCTATAGAAGATCCTACTTCTGGTAAAGATGTAGGTACTAATTGTTTCAATATGTTTGTAATAAAAGAAGTATTCCAACATGCTTATAAAGTTATGAATTCTATATTAAGCTCTAAAATAGATAAACATTTAAAAATACTTAGTTGTTGGATGGAAATAGATGAGAATATAGAAGTTTGGAGAGAGATTGTAAAAAATAAATATTACGAAGTTATAAAAAAAGAAGATGTTAAAATATTATCATAAATAAATAATTTATATTTTATTTATGTAGAAAATATAATGAATGGTATATATTTATTACGATGTCCTATTGTTTAAAGAATGTAATTGTTGTTAAGATTGTTTATAACTTAATTATTTCTCAGCATTATGTTTCTTTCAATACGAATATAATTAAAGATTTGATAATTAACAATAAAAATATATATTTATAGTATTTCTATTCTTTTATGATAATATTTTTGTATGATGATATTTTTTAAATCATATAAAGTTACTAAAGAGATAAGAATTTGCTTTTGAATAAAATTAAATCGTTCATTAAATTTTGCGTAATATAAAAAAGTAGCTTCAGCTAAATATAAGATATCATTATATTTATTTTTCGTATAAATTATCGATTATGCTTTTAAAATAACTTTCTACCTGTACTCTTTTCTTTTTTCCTGTGGGTGTGACAAATTCTCCATATTCATCAAATGGTTTTCTTAACACATGAATTTTTTTAGGAATTTCAAATTTCATTATTTTATTATCTTTTACTAACTCAAGGCCATAATCTGTGATTTTTTTGATTATTTCATCTTTTGAAATAGATTCATCTAAACATATTACTATTGCCACAATATAATCACAATATTTATTTCCTGTTATAAGGATATCATGTATATTACTTTGTTTATATAAATCTTCTAATCTTTCAGGGGTAATATATTCTCCAAGAGAGGTTTTGAAAGAATCTTTCTTTCTTCCGATAATGTAGAATAATCCATGTTTAACTTCACCTATATCTCCTGTCCTAAGCCATCCGTCTTCAGTATATGCGTCTTTAGTTTTTTGCTCATCTTTGTAATATCCTTTGAATAATGCTTTTCCTTTAAGTAATATTTCACCCATTTGAGGATGGCCGTGTTCTATTGAAGTATCAAGTTTAACAAGAACCGAAGGGAATGGTACTCCAACAGTACCACATACATTTGCTTCTCTTGGTTTTGTCATATTAGCAGCTGTTGCTTCTGTTTGTCCATATCCTTCCGTTAATTGGAAAGAAAAAACTGCTTGTAAAAATTCACATACTTCAGGATTAAGAGGTGCTCCACCACTTAATCCTGCTTCCAATTTACCACCAAATTCCTTTGCTACTTTACTGAATATGAATTTATCCAGAAATGGGGAAGAATATGAACCATATTTTTGTCTCCAGATCTTATATTTTAAAGCCATTATAAAAATTAGATAAACGAAAAATCCTCTTTCTTTAACTTTTTCTATGATTTTTTCTTTGAAAACATTAAAAATTCTCGGTACACCAATAAGAAACTTTGGTTTTATAATTTGAAAATCTTGTTGTATCAATTTCGGATTTCCTCTAAAAAATCCGATTTTGCACCCTACACTTAAAACTGTGATAAGAGATACTCTCTCCATAACATGTGCTAAAGGTAAATATGAAATGTATACAGTAGATTCATCTATTTTGAGCAATGGATCACCATTTGTTCCCTTAAAAAAAGAAGCTGATGTTACAATAAAATTCTTGTGTGTAAGCATACCTCCTTTTGGAAGACCTGTTGTTCCACTGGTATAACATATTGTAGAAATATCTGAACCTTTCAATTCAGATGTGAATTGTATATTCTTTATATTTTCATCTTTAATAATTTTCTCATCATCATTATTATCTTTTGTTCTAAAATCTTCAATATTTTCTTCTCTATTTTTACACATCAATTTCATTATATCCAAATATGTTTCACATTCCATAATATCATCGTAATGATGTACATTTATTCCTTTTTCATTATATTCTGAAATAAGTGAATCTTCCAAACAATCATAAGATATGATATCTGTAACAGATGTTTCTTTCTTTGATAATACCATTTCATATAAATTCTTAGCATTTTGTTCAGATACAAAACATATTTTGGATTCTACCTCATCTATTATATGTTCAAGAGCTACAATGCCTAGAGTAGAATATAAAGGACATATAATAGAATTATTCATATATGAAGCTTGTTCTGTTATAATCCATTCTGGTCTATTTCTTGTGAATAATGTAATAATCTGTTTTTCTGGAATGAGTAATTTAAGAAATGCTGCAAGCTTGACAGTCTGATAATATGTTTCTTGGAATGTGAGATACTCTACTTTGTCATTAATAATTCTTCCTAAAAACTCATTATTAGGCCTTCTTTTGACAATGTTTATGAATAACTCGTGCAAAGTTTGTGAACCATCTTTGGTACATAATATATCTTCATCATATTCTGGATGTCTATAAACACCATCTTCTTCTATCATGAACTCGTGTCTTATTTTCATTGGGGTTTAATTATAAAAAAAATATAACTACGTGTGGTGAAACTATTGTTTTGTAATGCATTATTATAATGAAAATAATTAAAAATCTAAAAACAAATAAACATTCTTTAAAAAGTAAATTAAATAAAATATTTCAAAATATTTTTTAGGAAAATTAATTATATTTTATTTTGATGTTTTGTTTTTATAAATATTTTGAAACAATTTTGACAGATTTTTATCTTATTATCATTATTATTGATTTAATATAATAATTATCTACATTATCGCAATCAATAATATATTATAAAATCCAAAACATTATTTCAGATTGTTGATTTAATTTTATATCAAACATCAGATTGAATAATTCTTTAAAACATGTTTATTATATTATTGGATCTTAATGGATGGAAAGGTTAATGTATTTATTAGATTAAGAAATAACACTAATGATAAAGTGTGGCATGCTGAGGATAATGTTCTTAGTAAATATATAGATAATCAAAAGATAAGTTATCCTTGTTTTAAAAAAATTTTCGTAATGGAAAATACATTTGAAATTTATGAAGAAGTGGTGAAAAGCTTTTTATTGGAACTTATGGATGGTAAAAATTGTACAGTGTTTACATATGGGCAGACAGGGTCTGGCAAAACATATACTATGAGTGGTGATGGTGAAACAGAAGGAATAATATTTTATTCTTTGGAAACTATTTTTGAAAATATAAACGAAGATGTAGAAATACACATATCTTATATAGAAATTTACAATGAAAACCTTTTAGATTTAATAGATATGGGTAAAAAACTTAAAATATTGGCAGTAAACGATATACCAGTGGTCAATAACCTTACTAAAATAAAAATTTCATCTTTGGAGGAAGCTTTAAAAATATATAAAGAATGCGAAACTAATAAAAAAATTGGCGAAACAAAATTTAATAAAAAAAGTAGTAGATCGCACACTATTTTTCAGATAGAAGTGTCTAAGAATAATACAAAATCTATCCTAAATTTAATTGATTTAGCAGGTAGTGAAAGAGCGAGTGGAAGTTCTATTAGGATGAGGGAAGGAGCATATATTAACAAAAGTCTTCTTGCATTAGGTTCTGTAATAAATAGTTTAAAAAATAATAGACATGCCAATTTCAGGGATTCTAAGCTTACACGTATTCTCCAACCATCAATGAATTCTTCTGTGAATCTTGTTTCACTTTGTATGATATCACCAACCAAACAATGTATCAATGAAACAATTAGTACTCTTAATTTCGCATCAAGACTTCTACAAATCAAAATGAAAGGAGTTGAAGAAAAATCGAATAGAGGTTTACTTTCAAACAACGTAAAAAAATGTAATTGTGATAAAAAGAAAATAGATTTTTATAATATCCAAGATTCAGAAATATATAGAGAAAATACTCTTTTAAAAAGAAGAATACAATCCTTAGAAAATATGATATCCTCTTTATTAAAAACTTCGAACTGTAAAAGAACTAAGGATATTTATCTCTTAGAAAAAAATGTTTTTAATTTACAGTTAGAAATGGTAAAGAAACAGCAAAACAAAGAAAAAGAATTGTAAATAATTATATAAATTTAAATTAAATTTTTTGTTTTTTTTAAATCTTAAGTATATTTGATATAGAAGAATGTTTTATTTATCTAATATTAAGTTTTTATTAAAATTGGCTTCATATGTCAGATATATACATGATACTTGTATTTTGGAATAATCTTTATTTATTTTTATATGTGTATTATAGGAATCTGCAGTTTATATAATTTTGGTTTGATTAGTTAATGTTTTTAATCAAACAATATTATAATATTAAAACATACGAAGATATATTAAAATCAATCTTCTTCTTAATAAAGTTTAAAACAGTATATATTCAATATGCTACAATTAAATTCTTATACTTTCATTTTAAATAATATTTTGAAATGTTCTTTAGTTTTGAAGACATAAATTGTAATATAAAAATATTATTCAACTCAATAAAATATGTTTTTAAAAAAATATTATATTTTTTACCCTAATTTTTTTGAGAGAGAAGAGTTATTATAATTTAATCTATAACCAATGATGAATACCCTTGCTGAGTATATGATAGTAGAACTAAACTCATCTATTGTCATATACTTTGGTGATGAAAATAAATTCTGAGGTACTTTAATTTTTATATTAAATTTAATCTTATTATTGATAGAGAGTAATAATAAATAGGAAAAAAGATTTTCCTTTTTCGGTGAAAATGAAAAAAAAATAAATTGAAATAAACTGTTTATTATATCTGTATTGTTTATGATTTTCTATATTCGATAATTTTGTATTGCTCCCATTTATCATATTCTTGTTTTTAAATTACGATAATGACTAAATTAATAAACTTATTTCCTGTAATTTTATTTTGAAATATTCTAGATTATATAGGTAATTTAAATGATATTAGAATGAATATATAATATATATAATATTATTATTACGATATTATATGTTTGTTCCTTCTCGTTATTTTATTGAATATTGTTTTTTTTCTTCTTTTTAAAATTTTCGTTTATTTATGCCCTATGAAAAGTTGCAATGATCTACTCGTATTAGTAAAGAAGTTGTTACATGAGAATGAAAATGAATCTAATTGGTCTACAATTGATAAAACACTTATAGAATTATCTCAAGTAGAGGATAAATATTATTACGATATTATGACACAGGCAAATGATCTTATTTTACGATCATTGTTGAGTGAAAGATCTAAACTTAGTGGAAGTGCAGTTGTTTTGGGAAGAAAATTACTTAATATTTTAAAAAATGAATTTTATAATCCAGAGAAATATATAGAGGCGTGTTTTAAGTTATTGGCAAGACCCAATAAAGTCTTTAATATAAGAGCTAAAGATTTTCTGATAGATTTAGCTAAAACTGTAAATATTATGAATCATATTAGAATAATTAAAGATTCTATGACTTCTCTGAGTAAAAGAGTAAGAGCTGGAGCTTTTGAGATTGTGTTTGTTCATATAAAAACATATAAAGTTGATAAAAATAAATTAGGTCCATTGTTATTGGCTATTCAAAAAGGTAAAGGGGATAGTGATCTTGAATGCAGAAATATTTGTAAAGGAATATTAAATTATTATGATCAGGATGATAGTAATGTACCTATAAAACAACAAAAACCTATTACAAGACCTTATACTTCTTTTGTTCCAATTATAAAGAAAGAAGATGTTAAAGTCATTAATAATATCGAAACAAATAAAAAGAATGAAAATATTGATGAAGAGAAGAAAGTAATAATACGACAGCCTGTAAGACCAATAAACCATATAAAGAGAGATCCTACTAGAGGCGAATCTCCATTGAGGAAGGTTATAAGAAAAACAATTAATAGCAGCATAAGTATTCAACGACCTAAATTTGCTGTAGAACCTAAAAAATCAATAGAGGAACTAACACCTCATGGTCTGGATAAATATTTATCAGAATATAGAAGGAAAACATACAAAAATAATTTACAGAGTACACAAAATAAAGATACAATAGATGAAACCCTGAAAAAAATAAGTTTGGACGAAAAGTTTAAAATAAATGAAATTAAATTGAAAGTACAATCAATTATTGCAGAACAACAAAATAATATAGAAACTGCAACAGAAATGAAAAATCCCTTTATTAAACAAAGTCCTATAGAAAACAATCCGGGGTCATTATTTATTTCAAATAGAAATATTGTTCCAGGAATAATTACAGATAAACAAAATAGTGATATAGGAAATGAATCACAAAATCTTATTGAAAAATGTAGTAAACAGATAATTAATACAGAATCACCACCTGAATATCAAGCATTTGGAATTAACTGTGCTAATGATGATTCCAAACAATCTGGAAATGGAAATGATGTAAACGTACAATTTCGATCTTTTGAAAACCATGAAAAACCAAATCAAAGTCACTCAGAACCAATCCTACTTACGCAAGATAAAAATATTCATAACGGTCACTCGTTTTTAAATCCTTCGAATCCATCCCAAATGAATACTAAGCCAGAAAAACTAACAATGGAAGCTGAAAACCCCCAAAGTAACATAGATTCTAATAATGATATAAATACAGAACCCATCATAAATATACATGAACAGAATAATATTGATAAAGAAGTTATAATCAAAGAATCTGAAATCCGAGATAAAAAAGAATCAATAGTAGAATTAATAAAAGAAAAAGTAATAGAATTCAATCCAATAGAAAATACTAATAAAATAACAGATTCTAATAAAACACCCAATACAGAATTAATAAATATTAATAAAGAAGATATAATCGAAACAGACAATAATTTAATTGAGAATACAAATGAGAAGATTTTAGAAAATCATGGTAATATATCAATTGATATAAAAGATTCTGAAAATATCATAAATAATAATACAGATAAAAGAGATAATAATAAAACATTTACTATAATTAATAACACAGATGAAGATAATCTTGAAAGTTTACATACAATAAATTGTAATGCTAGTAAAAATGAATTTAATAATATAAATAACAGTCTAAATGAAGGAGAAATTATACCAAGTTCAATACCATTAAATATGCCCACTAGCAATTTAGATGATATCGTGATAGATTCTATTATCAGTAATACTCAACAAGAATCAAAATCCACATATTTATCAGATAGTATTCCTACGAGTATAAAAGACGAGATAAATAAGTCCGTAGATAATATTACAGATTCAGATACAGAGACTATATTAGAAGATAAGACATTACTCAGTGAAAGAATTGAAAATCTTAGTATACTTGATAATCCTGAAATATTAATAGATAAATCTACTATAGATAAGAATGAGATTGATCAAATAAACGATTATATAGAAAATAATAATATAAATAAGCATAACAGCAGTTTATCTATTAACACACACATAGAAGCGGATAATTTATCTGATATTGGAAATGAATTACAGGTAAATGGTTTAAATACAATTATACTTAATACAGAAGAATTATCAACCATTAAGAGTAAGAAAGAAGAATTACCGGTGGATGACTGTGATAATGATATGAACGCAAGTATTTTATTTACCGAGGTAGGTTCTAACGTATTTGTTAATAAAAATACAATGGAGAAAGAATAATAAATAAAGTATTTTCATAAATAAATATTTTTAAAGTAAAATATACAATAAAGAATTTTTATAATGACTGAACAAATATATATATATATGAGTTTTCGATCAAATTCGTGTGGCCCTAATGAATGAAAAAAATATAAAAAAAATGAAATTGAGATAAGAGAAAAAATACTTTTTTTACACAATAAAGGTATATCATATAACAGAATAGGAGAGAAGTTGAGATTGGCTAAATCCATTATCCAATCCACTATTGAAAGATTTAATAACAAAGATGTTTTATCAGTCTAAGGAAGAGGCGAAAATAAAAGATCCGAATTTTATGATATTTATAAGATATTTATATCTGGCCTTGGTAATGATGACACAATAATTACTATTAAAAAATAACTGAAAAATCGAATGAGATACTTTCAATATATGTTTCCAGTCCAGAATTTTTAGAAACCTTCAAAAATTAGATTTTTCATTAAAATTAATAACCACTGTTCCAGTGAATAGAAATTTACGGCCAACGATTGAACAACGTAGAGAATATGAAGAAAAATTTACACGTTTATCATATGAAAATTCATCTGAATCATTCATATTTATAGATGAAATACGATTTTCCTTGCAACTAGATCAAACATGGTAGGTCAATTACTAGTAAAGTTGCATATGGAAAAGTAGGAGATGTAAAAACAAAAAGCTATAGGGCTATAGCTGCCGTAAATAAGAATATTGTAATACACTATAAAAATAATATTAATAATGTAAATGGTACTGATTTTAAAGAGTTTTTAAGAGGTTTACACAATATTACCATTGGCAAAAGAATTAGCAATTCAAAATATGTTCTTAATAATGCCAAAATACATCATTATAACGATGTTGTTGATTTATTTTCAGACTTAATGTTTTGATTCCGTATCGTCCGTCGTGCTCTCGTTTTTAAACATAATTGGAATAATGATGATAAACACCCAAGAGGACTTTTTGAAGATAACGATAAAAGTTTTAATTGCACAACATTGTATGATTTGACAAATTATTTAAAAAAATATTGAGATATTGATACAGGAATGATGGAATTATACCTGAATAAATTATTTATTCCAATATGGTGTTTTTTACACATATATTGTTGTATAAACTACATTTATTTTAGCATAATTTATAATTTTTAGATTGTATGAAATTGGTTGAAATAAGTTCCATTCTTTTTAAAATATTTGTATTTATTTTGACATTATATGAATTTGATTGAAAACCCCTATATTTTAATTCATAAACTTTTTTTTAAAAATAAAAAAATCTCTTTTTTTAATTTTTTGTAATTTTTTTGATCTTTTTAAGAATACGAGGAAAAAAATATTTTTCTATTTATAAAATAATATAAAGTAATATATTACAACATTTAAATATTTCCCCTTCGTATTTTATTTTTCCTAAATATAAAATCTTATGAATTTTTTCTTTGTATTAAAAATCCCCAAAAAATGAGATCTACTGAAATAATATTTAGGAAAAAATAAATAAAAACGAGTTTTCTCTTATTTTAAAAAAGGAATAATTTTTTTTCTTTTTTTCAAAATATATTTTTATTTTTCGTATAGATCATTTGATAGATGACAAAAAAATTATAAATAGGCAAGAAATTTTACCCTGTGATGATTATCTGAACTTAGAACAATCATAAACTAAGGAATAATAACTCAATATTATGAATAACAATAATATAGCTAGTTTGAAAAGATTGTAGTTTTTGACACAACCAAACATGAGCAAATAGGCTGTGACGCTATGCTGATTACTGCACAACCCAAGATTTTTTATTTGAGATATTCATTAAAGAAAAAAGAATAACGATTATTTGAATAAAAAAAGAATGAATGAAAAGAAAATAAAGGTTAATTAAATATATTTCATTTTAATTCTAAATATTATTTCTGTTTATAATATTTTTCTTTTATATCGTTTCATTTATTAAATTAGGATCCTTCATAAATTACTCTCAATTGCAGTCAAGATTTTTGAGGAAAAGATCATTTTCTGTTTACAATATTTTCTACGACTCTTACAATGGCATTCTTTGTTATAATAGTATATTATTCTTCCCAATCTTCCATAAGTTGTACTATTGCTGCTTCTTTTATTAATCCTGCTATATCAGTACCAGATAATCCTTCTAAATTTAATTTTTCATAATCAAAGTTTTTATAGGAATATTTTTCTATACATTTTTTGAAGATTTCTAAGTATTCCTGTTTTGTTGGAAGAGATACATTTATAATTTTATCAAATCTTCCGTGTCTTAAAAGTGCACTGTCTAACATATCAATTCTATTGGTTGCACTAATGACATGAATATTCCTTCCATCTTAAATTCCATCCAGAGTATTAAAAATTTATTGACTATTCTTGATCCAAGTTCATTTTCATTTCTTTTACCAATTAAAGAATCTATTTCATCAATAAAAATAACTGATGGTTGCATTTGTTTTGTTTTTTTAAAAATTCTTCTTAATTCTCTTTCTAAATCACCAATATATTTATTTCAAAATTTTTGATATTAATAAAATTAAAAGAACAGATATTTGATATAACTTTTGTTAGCACGGCCTTTCCACATCCTGGTGCTCCATGTAAAAGAATACCATTAGCTTTTTTTATTCCATGACAATTATATTTTTCAGTATTCCTATTTCATCAAAAGTGATTGATTTTTAAAATAACATTTTAATTATTGTCAAAGTGTTGCGATTTATCGGAGCCGCCATTATATGAGATTATTAATTCCGTAAAATACTAGAAAATTGTACCAATTGACTCCTCTATATTTATATATCAATCTTATTCTACTTTATAATTCAATGTGTTATAGATTTATATATGATTTGCATCACTACTCGCCTTCGCAGTTTTAGTGAGCTAATCTCTTTCTTGACATAATATTGAGATTATCACAATTACTATAGAAAATACAACTTGTTACGCGTTAATCATTAATGCAGTCTACTAGTGGAGATGTTACACAAGGTGCGGTCAAACTATGCATAGAATCTTTATCCATTCAAAATACTTTCTTTTCTTCTTCGATCTTTTATTTTGAAAATATTTTTCTAGAGAGGGATTCGAACACATTAAGTCGGGGATTTAGTTATTACCTTACAACTACTGGGCTAAAAGACTATGTTTTTATTTAAATAATGTGATTTTATTAAACCCATGTCTATGTCAGAAGATGAAAAATTTGATCTTATTTCGCAGAATCTACAAGAAGTATTGGGAAAGGATAAATTAATGGATATTTTGAAGGAGAGAGAGCCAAAACTTTATTGGGGAACAGCAACAACAGGGAAACCTCATATAGCATATTTTCTCCCTCTTTTAAAATTAAGAGATTTTTTAGCGGCAGGTTGCAAAGTAAAAATATTATTAGCCGATCTTCATGCATTATTGGATAATCAGAAATCAACATGGGAGCAAGTAGATTTTAGGGCCGAATATTATAAAAAGGCCATAATAAAAATGCTTACTTTTCTAGAAGCAGATATTAGTAGGATAGAGTTTGTGAAGGGTACTGAATTCCAATTATCACCCAAATACACTATGGATATGTACAAGCTTCTTACCATTACCAAAGCACATGATGCACAGAGAGCAGGATCAGCTGTAGTAAAACAAACAGATTCTCCATTATTGAGTAGTATTGTATACCCACTGTTGCAGGCTTTAGATGAAGAATATTTAGATGTCGATGTTCAATTTGGAGGTGTGGATCAGAGAAAGATATTTATATACGCAGAGAAGTTTTTGCCAAAGATAGGATATGAAAAAAGAATACATTTAATGAATCCAATGATACCAGGTCTTAATTCAGATAAAATGAGTGCATCTGATGAATACAGTAAAATCGATCTATTGGATTCTGATAAACATATTACTAAGAAGATGCAAAAGCCTTTCTGTGAAGAAGGTATAATCAATGAAGGATTATTTATGTTATTAAAACATATTTTATTGCCCATCGTTGATATTAAAGGATGGGAAATAGATATCGTTACTAATTTAGGTTCGCCTCTAAGGGTTACAGGAAAAAGTTCTTATGATGAAATCGAGGAAAAATACAAAAATAAAAATATTCATCCGGGAGATTTTAAAATGGCATTAGCTGAGATTATTAAAAGAATAATAACACCAATAAGAGAGGAAATGTTTAAAAACCAAGATCTAATAGATAATGCGTATAATGAGGAGGTGAAGAAGGAGAAAAAATAAAATCTTGAGTATTTTTTATTTTATTTTAAATTTATATCCTTTCTTCAATCAACACTCAAGATGTATTGTTTTGGGTTTCCTATTTTTTTAATGCATTATACGCACCGGGAACTTTGCTTCAATTATTTCAGAGCTTCTGTTATAACATAATAAAAATGCTTTATTGGCAGAATCAAATACCATGCAATATTATCTAAAAACATAACCTATGTCAATACGATCATAAAAAGCACCATTATTTCCTTTATGTCCTTTATAGACTTTGCAAGATCTTTAGTAAAATAGAGAATTTCCAGGTAAAGTAGTCCACAGGCAAAATTCAATAGATTTATTGTATTCATTATACATAATGAATTTACTAATACACTGCCTTTTCCAGACATTAATTCTCGGAATGACGTTTTGAGTGTTTTCACGTATGATTTACCATATAATGCGATATGAACAAATATCCATCCATTAGCAAATATTATTATATCTTTTAAGATATTTGGCAAAAATAATAATATATTATTTAATAAACTGCAGCGACTTCCTTCATTTCTAGGGACAAACATCTGTAATATGTGTATTATTATTAGTAATATTGCACCAACCATTATAGATCCCAAAACATATAATGCATTAGATATAGACACCATCAATATTGAAGAAACATGTGAATGTGTTAATGTCCCTGGATATACAACAGATGAAATAAAAATTCTCATAAAATATATTAAAGAAAACATAGTCCCACATAATGAAAAAAATAATGCAACGTATGGATACTATTTTTCCCCACAAATTCCATTGGGTTTTTTGCTGCAATGAGACAACAACATTCAAATGTTATAGTAATACTTACAAATATCGTTATCATTAATATAACCACTAACATATATTTTAGAATTATTTGTGTTGAGGCTTATGCTATTTTAGCTGAAAATTTCATGTTTTTTCTAGCAATAAAAAATAAAATGATAATTCTACAATACACATTCCAATAACAGAAACATGCGCATTAAAAAATGTTGTTGAAATGACAAACTTGCTATAAGCATTATTAAGAAAGAAGCATGCATGAGAAATACGGGAATATATAAAACCCCAAGCATCATAATTACTACTATAAAAGAAGCTAGAAATAATACAATTATTATCTGTATTCCAGAAGGCATTTTAAATAATGATATAACTTCTATGTCGTTTTTGTCTTATTGCTGGCTAAACAATCAATTATCGTTCCCGATACAACTAATACATATAATATCAATGCCCATAAATTGTTGAATATTTTTCTATCACTTCCATATAAATTAGAATTTGTCATCTTATATCCTCATATAAAAAAAATTTTGATCATTATAAAAAAATAAAATTTGATAGCTGAGTGATCGTGGTGATAGTAACCAAATCGCCAACCTAATAGAATTATAATTATATTTATTATTTATTTATTAGAGGAGGTTAATTTCTTTTTAAAATTAAAATAAACCGAGATTAACTTTGCTTATTAAATTTTTGTAATATTTTTATTTTTTTCATCCTCTTAGAAAAATCTTAACATAAATCATTAATTAATTACCTTTTTTTAATGGGCCCATTTTTTTCAAAATTTCCGGGCTCTTGATCTTGCTTATTTTATGTTTACAAGTAGAGCCCGCCCGATTCAGTGGTCATGGGGTGGTAACTAAATCCCAGTCTGATAGGTTCGAATCTCTCATCCAGAAGAATTTTCAAAACAAAAAATAATAATAAGGCAGAGGAAAAGAAGGGTTATTGAGTTGGTGAGGGTTCGATGGCGCAGCATTAGCTATACCTTATATGATGGTCCCTATACTAGATTAAAATAATGTTTAGCTGGCGTAGTTGCAATCCTTGTATTGATTTGTGACTTGGCATTATTATGCTAAAAAAAAGGTTAAGAATATCTAGAACACTGGGAGGGGGTGGCGACGTGCACCATACGCAAAATCCAAACGCTCTGGAGCATAAGATATGATGAGATTAATGCATATCTGCAGTAAAACCGGTTAGTACAAGTTTGATATACTTTAGGAACCAAATGTCACAGACCATGGTAGGCCGCAACTGGTCAGGGAACTTCTATAAATAAAAGTTCTATTAGAAAATTATCATTCATTAAAGTCGGACAAATTTGATTGAAAAACATTATATATAGGGAAATTAAAAAAATAAGATAATTTTTATTTAATACAAACATTTGATAGATTACCAAATAGAAAATTAAAATAAAAGTTTATCTTAATTATATCAAATAGTCATAATGTTAACACTAAAAATTTATATTCTATATAATATTTTTAAACCAAATTTTCATGTAATCCATTTTAACAATGAAAATCACAACATATATTCAAAAAATATTTATATTTGGTGTTTTAATATAATATTAATATTATAATATATGTATGATATTAACGATGATATTTAAATGAAGAGAAAATAAGAACAGTGTGATTATTAACATAATGTTGTTTTTTTTTAATTTTTATAAATGATGTCGTTTAAAAAAAGTAAATGTGTTGGTTTATTTACAAACATTTTTAATAAATGTATTTCTATGGTTTTTAACGCAAAAATTACACATTTCTATATCTGCAAATGTTATTGACATTTCAATGACATTTATAACACGATTGTTATTGATTTGACATTTTAAATAATTTGGAATGTGTGAAATTTTTATTTTATGTTTATACTTAGTGTATTATATATACTATTATTTTTTTAAAAAAAAGAAACATCGTTTAAAAAGGAGAAAATATTATGTTTAAGTTGTCTGAAAAATGTCATTTTAAACGTCAAAAATCATATAAAAACTATATATATATACATTAATATTATTTTTTATGAATTTATTCATTAATAATAATACAAAACTTTTTAAACATTCAACCATAAGTAAACATATGTTTTTAAATACAAAGAAAAATATCAAATATATTTTAAAATCATTGTTATTATCGACAATAATGTTATTATGCTTGAAGCTGTTAAATTCTACATTCATTCCAACTCCATATGCCAAATGTATTTTTACTGATAAACAAAGAATAGAAGATTTATATAATAATCATGATTCCACAATTACAAATCTAAATTTTAGTAGAGATGATGAAATATATTTGGATTATTTTGATTTTAATTTACATGTTGATTATATGTTACCAGATTCTTTAAACAGACCAGAACTATTAGAATTATTTAAGGAATATTGTGAAATTGTTAAATATCCAGCAGATGAACTTTCCCAGTACGAAAATGCTATAAATGAATCTATTACTACAGAAAATTTATTGGAAAATCTTATAAGTTATTTTGCCAAATATCATGAAATTTTATCTTCTAAAATAAAATATATATATAATATAATGGAAAAGTATCACGGAGAATATGGTAAGATCGGAGATCCAAACAAAATAACGATAGAAGATTTTTATTATCCATCAAGACCAGGGGATCGTTTGATATTTGAAAAGTTTTGTGAAGAGTCGGATAAATATATTGTACCAATATCTATTTTACTTCAAAAAATAGAAACTACAGAAATATATACACAAATATTAGGATACGAACTTATAAAAATTAGAGCATATTCAAACATAGGAAGTGTTCCACATCTACATAATAGCTTAGAAATGAATATAAAAAATACGTTTGTACAAGCAATACAAACTTTAACAAGGATTGCAGCTCTTTCGGTCGATATGCAATCTAAACACTTCGAATTCCGACCGTCTCAAAATTATTTCTCACTTTTAAAGATTCATTTTTTTATATTACGCGTAAAAGATATCCTTCTTTGTTTTTGTTTGAATAAAGAAAATCCTAAATTCGAACCAATGTTGAAGAAATATATGTTTTCTGATCTAAATTCATTTATTAGTTATACTATATACGACATGTATGAAAGTGTAAAAACTATTTTTGATTTATCAGATAAGACTGACGAAGAATTTAAGAAGAGAACCATTCACAAAATAATCAAATTATTTTCAAAAACATCTCTTAATATAATAGATATATATTCGTTAGATAGTATAGAATTACTAAATAATATATTGGTGGATGTAGATGATTTGTAGTTGGTGATGTAGAAAGAATAACAGGTTTGTTATTTAATTCCGGAATGTTAAATAAATAAAAATGTTAACTTTCTATTTTTTTAAGTGGAATTTTATTTGTTAAAACTCTTTTTAATTAACCAACAATACAAGATACTATGAGATTATTAAATTTTATAGCAAAATTAATATTGTATTATTTGTTTAACATGAAAAATATAAAACTACTTTTTTTAAATACAAAAAGAATGAATTATACGGTATAAAAAAGATTGTAAAATAGAGAATTAAGATGTTTTAAACGTTATACGCCTATCAATACATTAAAACAATTAAATAAAATTTAAAGTAAAAATATATTTCATTTAATTGTTTTAATGTATTGATATGAACGATAAACTTTTTTTTACTATTATTCTAAAATATAAGCATCTTCCCATATTTTATGGTTTTTATAAATTTTATTGAGATTTATTCTAGAATGTATATATTCTGGTTTTTAAATATTATCATAAATTTTACATTCATTTCTATTGTTATGGAACGTTGTATATCATTTTTTTATTTATATTACTTAAACACTGGTTCATACTCACTGGAACATATACCTTTGTCTGTTCTTGATATTTCACAGATTAGCTAACGTTGTGTGAACTTTTATTTGTATGGTATTTTATTTTTAAAAACGCAGTTATATTGATTCAAAAATATATGTTATTATTTTCGATTTAATTATTCTTCAATAATTTTATATAATTATACACAAAATCTTAACGTTCTGGAACATAAGGTAAGATGAAATTAATACATATCTATAGCAAAACCGGCTAGTACAAGCTCAGATATGTTTTGGGAACTAAAGGTCATAGACCACGGTAGGACGGAACCAGTAGGAAACTTCGATAAATAAAAGTTTCATTAATAAAAAAAGTCTCTAAATTATAATTCCGGCTTTTTTAAACAAAATAATATTTTTAAACATATATTATTTATTATTTTTTACATAGAAGATATTATCTTTTTTTTCCTCTTCTTACCTTCTTTTTAAATACTGGTCTTTCTAAAACATTTTGTTCGTTTTTAATAGTTAATTGTTTTTTCTTTTCTTCCAATTGTTTTTTATAATTAAGGTTTTCATCAGTAGAAAAATAATCTATTTTTATTGCGAGTATTATTTTATTTGCTAAAAATCTAGCTAATTTTTGTTTTTGTAACGTTGTCATATTATCCATCAACGGGTGCATTTCAAGCAAATATTTACCATTATCTTTTATATTCATTATTAAGGATATATTAGATAAAATTACTTTTTCTTCAGATCCTGCTCTTTCATATATTTTAATTAGCATTTCCACATCTATTAAATCTAACACGTTTTTTCTTTTTTCCTTTATTTCTTCTATTAACTTTTTTTTGATATTATGTTTTTCTTCTGCTTTATTATTAAAATTTGTAACTTGATTGAATATTTCTTGTTTCTGTGTTTCTGAAAAAAAATTAAAATATCTTTCTATTATTTTATCAAAAAAATCTTTATTATCTTCTTCTCCAGAATCTTTAATACATTTGAAATATTTTTGTAAACATTCAAAAAAATGTTCATTATTAGTATAACTATTTTTAAATAACTCTTTAATTGTTCTATAATTTATATTTTCAGATTCAAATTCGAAGAAAAATGTTTTTATTTCCTGTATCTGATTAAAATAATCTAATCTTGTGGTTAAATAGCTTTGTAAATGAATCAGCATGGGTATTCACATTAAATATAATCTTATAACAATAACAGGTTAATAGTTGTGTGCTTTCAGATTATAAATAATTGGGGAATTAGAAAATATTTAAATGATGGTTTTTTTGGGAGCTAATATTTGTACATTGTAATAGGAAATCAAAAAAAAAAATTCTCCGATAATAAACCATTTAATAATAATGCCTTATTTATAATCAAATCATTTTGATTAGGTGGAAGAGCAGAATTTACTGAAATCACTGGTTTCTTTAAAGCCTAAATAATTTGTATTAACAGATTTTGCTACATATATGAATTAACTCCATCTTATTGCATGTTCTAAAATGTTAGATATCTGTTTGTAGACCTATTATTATTATAAGCTTTAATGAAATCATGGTCTCTGTCTTTATATCTTATTAGATGGGTTATTATTTAATACAAAGGTTATAACTATGTTAGTTATAGAAGATTTCAATAGAGTATTTGGATTTTGTTATAAAGTATATTCAGGATACAATATTGGATATTCGCTCTTATTTATTATACCGTTAAAAATTTTTATTTTTTTTAATAAGGAGTACCCAGTCTTTTCTATTCAAATATCATGGTTTTTTCATATGTTCAAAATTATTTTGCAAATTCGTCTGAGTGAAGAATGTAAATCTAATGTCTGGCAATTTATCTTCTATTACATAATTATCATATTAAATATATTTCATAATAAAGTATAGAATATAATGTTTAAAATCTTATCTTAATAGAATGATATAAAATAATATTATATATTCAAATAATCAATTATTTCTTCTTTTAAACACATCAAATGATGTTTCAGTTTTCATAGAAATTCTTTTTTTAAAAGTTATATTATGAAATATAAGTTTGAAGGGGAAATTCTTGATTTAAACAATAATGCAACTCTTATATCGATAGAAAAAGATGGTATAATTTCATATCAACTTCCCAGGCCTTATCTTATCGAAAAATGTAAATTTTTAGTTATAACGGATCATTATTACAATGAAGAAGATATCGCGACATTATTTAAATATAGAGAATATGAAAATATAGGAATTAAAATATACGAGAAAGAAAAAACAGAAAAAGTAGTATATAAAATAAAAAATCCTTTGAGAATAATAAATGAAAAGATAGAAGATAATATGTTATATTTGAAAATAAAAATATCACATAATACTGATTATGATGTAATTATAGAAAATAAAAAGTATGTAATAATAGAAAAGATAAAAAATGGAGATTTAATAGATTTTACAATTTTTTTGAATAATTTTAGAAATGAAGCAAAAAATAATGAAAAAATAGTTTATAAATTTTATAATGAAAATTTAATTATAAGAAGAAATCAAACTGAGGTGATAGATTAAAACTTTTATTTATAAAAAGATATAATTTTCTTCCCGTATTAAATTTAATTCTACCATTTGATTGTATCTTTTTCTTTGACTTTCTTTTTTTGTTCTACTACTTCCTTCTCTCCACTTTCTTCAAATTCTGCTACAAATTTTCTTTTCATCTTTTTTTGTTTCACCACTTTTTTCTCCGTTACTAAATCTTTTATCTCTTCACCGTATATACCAAGTTCGAGTCTTTCTAATATTTCTTTTTCAAGTATATTATCAAAATTAACAGTATTTAAAACGTTTTTAGCTTCCTTTTTAGTCTGTTTCACTCTTAATTTTCTTCTAGCTTCATATTTCTCCACACCGATCTCTTCAATAATTTTTGTTCTTTCAAGATATTGGTCTAATTTAGTAAGTCGTTGTTTACATTTATGTATTAAATCTTTATCATAGCCATTAAGATGTTTATCTATTTCTAAAAGAGCATCTTCATATTTTGACAATAATATCTTTTGATACATATTTTTGGGTTCATAATATTTATCTGGCTGCTTTATAAATAAATATAATTTCTTATCTATTTCACGTACTGTAGCATATTTACTATTAGCCAATGGACAGGATTGTTTTTCACATATTCCAGTAACATTATTTTTATGTTTACATAGAGTGATTGTGTCAGTTTTCATTTTATATGCACAAAAATTATCACCTCCAATAGTTTGCCAAATTGATTCATCTGACATGGGCTTAAGTTGGTAATATAAAAAAAATATTTTTGAAAAATCCCATGGAACATGCAAAATCACTTTTAAATCGTTTAATGGGTGTAAATAGAGATAAAATACACTCATATGACATAGATACTGTTATAATAAATGAAGACATCTGTGTATACGCTATAGCAGATTTTTGCCCTTTTCAACTTTTATCCAATACAAAAATAACATTAGGAAAATGTGGATATTCTAATCACGAAGATTTTTTAATCTCCAAAGCTAAATCTACAAAAAGAATGGATATTTTTAAAAAGGAGTTATTTTACGTTTTAAATGAAATATTATATCTATTAGAACAGAAAATACACAAAAACCAACAACAATTAATTGAAGCACCCGTATCAAACAAAAAATATTTTAAAAATGAAGAACAATTAATATTATTAGAAACAAGGTATAATGATATTGTTAGTACTTTACATTCCCAAGCAATTAGTGGACATGTTAAAGAAGCATACAATATTTCATATAAAGCAGAAAATCTAAAAAAAGAACTTGATAAATACCTGGATAGAGAAAGTGGTAAAAATATAAAAAATGCTATAGTCTGTAACGTATGTTCTTTGACAGTGTTTAATGATGTAGAATATCTTGTTAAACATAATCAAGGTAAGCTACATAGAATCATAAGTAAATTCAGAGAAAAAGTATTAGAATTCATAGAAAATAAAAAAATCGAAGAACTCTTAAAACATGAAGAAATAGACGAAATAAAAAAGAAACATAGATTAAACAAACATAATATTCATAAATGTAAATCAAATATAAATGTAAATTAAGAATAGAAAAATATAAAATAATCAACAACAGAGAAGAAACTAAACGTAGAAATAAAATATAAATTAAGAAGAATATAAGAATATAAAAATAGTCAACAACACAACAAAAAATCAAACGTAGAAATAAAATCTAAAATAAAAATAATTTTAAAACTAAGAATATCATACTTTTAAATATTTTAATAATAAATATCATTCAAATATGATTTCACCAGAAAAAATTATTGGTAGATTATACTTAACAGATGTTTTATCATCCAGCTCCACAAAATGTGGTATTCTATTATCATTTATTCCTTTCACATACAAAAGTAAAAATATATCTACATTTTTTTTAAAGGTTTCATACTGTTTTATTTTATTCTGAACATTTTCAACTACATCCTGGTGTTTCTGCTTTAAATGTTTAATAACAAATTCTTTAGATCTGAAAACTTTAACACAACAACCACATCCAGCTTCTTCTCCATTCTCTTCAACATATGTAGATAGTTCATCATCTTCTGAATAATCTTTTAAACAACTAATACAATCTTTCTGAAGTAATAATTCATATTTTCTATCTAAAACAGGTCTTCCCGAAAATCCTCCTCGTAAATGATAATCTCCACATCTTCCTATTAAATCTAAATAGGTATCATGCTTTTTTCCACAGTAATAACAGAAATAAAATACATATCTTAGAAGATAAATATAGAAATCTACAATATTTTCTTTAAAATGTTCTTCTAAGAATGTTATATCTAAATTTATTTTATATAATGAACACAATAAATTATATAATGATTTTAGGTTATTAATATCATTTTCATGTTTTTGAGCACCATTCCTTCTTAAATAAAGTTTTTCAAAATTTACTACATGATATTGAACATCTGGTAATTTATCTTCTACTATTTTTTCTAATTCTCCATCTTCGTATTTTTTATTCAAAGGGATAGAAAAAATAATTTTTAAACCTTCTTTTGATAATCCTATGACACTTTCTACATCCATATCCAATATTTCTTCTATTTCATTTTTTCTATATCTATCTGATATATTATCTATTAGAAGAACATTTTTTTCATATTCATAAAAAGGTTCTGTAATATTAGATTCACAATCAAGAGGAACAAATTTCTCCATTATAGTATTTTTAAACCTATCAAAATTATTATATATGGGAGTATTATCCATATGCCGTAAATATCTATCTTTAAACCATTCTGTATCTCTATAAGTATTAAATAAATTGTACATTCTTTTGTTATGATATTCTATGTAATAGGATTCATAGTGATCATCTTTTATTACATTTTTGTATTCTTTCTCTGTAAGAAGTTTATTCATATTTAATATTTTATCATGATCTATGATATCCTGATAATATCTTTTTCTAGGTTGTTGATTTCTTCTGTTGGTTCCTCTATACATGGGCATAAATTATGTATATTTTATAAAGCAACAAACAAAGATATTTAGAAAAAAATATAATAATTCTTTAATTATGAAAGATATTTGGTTGTTTACAATACATTATGATTAGTGATTGTTCATATTTTAATGTTTTGAACAATTATGATAAACGTTATATTTATTCAATTAGAATACTTTTATTTCAAAATGAACATAAAAATATTCTAATTAATAACCATTGAAACTACGTGTAAACTTTTATTAAAATACCAACCTTCTAAAAAATGAATTTTCTTTTTCAATTATTTTTAGATGAAAATCTAAGTTATAGATGATTTTTGATAAATTATGGTTTATCGTAATTTATGTTATTTGAATATTTTTCATATCAATTTTATTGGTCCATATTCAATAAAATAAATTTATTTTAGAATGATCTCATAATTATAATAAAAATATGGTTAAAAAGAAGTAAAATATTTAATAGAATATTTATAGGTAGGTTAGATGTGCGATAATGCGATAGTATAGCTCAAGCCATATATTTTATAATGGATCTACTACTAGATTAACGTGGTAATTAGTTGACATAATTTGAAATCCATGCTGATTAGTAATTCGGCTAATATTTTATTAGAAATGAAATTAAAATCTCATTAATCTGATGGAAAGATAATTACTTCATATACAAAATCTTAACATTCAAAAGTATTAGATAAACAAGGTCAATGTATATATATAACAAAACCAGTTAATATAAGTTACTTCTGTTTTAAGAAAAAACGGTCTCAAACTAAAGTGAACTGTGCAACATCTTGAGAAATCAATATTTTATAAATTATTACTTATTTATAGTCGTAACACGATGAATTAAAATATTATTAAATCTTAATCCGTATTTAACAACCTTTTCTTTTTAATTTATTTGTAATTAAGAAAATAATTACTTCAGACCTAATATACAAATTTCCACTCAAATATAATAATTTGGAATGCTTCGGTGTTAATTGAAGAGGTTATTTGAAAACAGCGTTATTTTATTTAAAAAAATAATAAATATGAAACACCCTATGACTATCGTTAAAGATTTTAGAACAAAAGTATTTAATATGTTAGAAGAATATGACAATAAACCACTTAATCTTCTTATAGCGGGCGGTTCTGTATTATATTGTTTGGAACATCCACAGGTACTTAATCTTAACACAAAACAGTGGAATATTTATTTTTGTGATGAAAGAATAACTACAAATCCAGAAGATCTAAATTATGTTCAAGCAGCTTTATTTCATTCTAATACTTCTGCTAAAATGCATATTCTTTGTGAAGAAAATAAACAAGAATATATAGACGTATACAAAAAAATAGATTTATGTTTTATGGGAATAGGAAATGATGGCCATATTGCTTCCATATTTCCCAACTCGAGTATTTTAGACAGTGAAAATTTATTAGAACAGATAAATAATTCACCTAAACCTCCACCACATAGGATAACAGTAACTATTAAATTTTTAAATGGAATAAAGAAAATATTTTTCTTGTTACCGATGGTAGGTGGAAAGAAAAAATCAATATCAAAACCACATAGTTCTATTTTAGAAAGATTGAAAACAGAGTATGAAGTATTTTATCAAGGATAAATAAAATTAAAGATAAAAATGTTTTATAAAAAAATTATGTTTATTTAACAAAGTTTTAGAATGGGAGCCTATAAAAAACATTTTTTTATTTTCAACAAAAACCTAACCTAAGTAAAAGTTAAAATTAAACAACATTATATTCTTTAACAAACTTTTAAATGTTTATTTAATTGTTACCCTTCATTTTCTTCTTTACAAAATACTTTAAAAACTCAAATTCATTTGAAAATGCATCAATTCTATGGTGTGAAACATTATATCTTTATCTTCGAAAATATCTTAGATGTGACAAAAACTTCTATTGTATTAATATACGTACCATCGTTATTGGTAAGTCTTAAGTTATGGTTTACAATCTCACGTGTATATTAACTGTTTAAAGAATTATACATAATTTTATTACAGCTAAATACGAATAATACGTATTATCTTAAATATTTGTACGTGTATTTATATATATATTTAATAGATTTACAATTATTTGTTATGTCCTCAACAACATCAACCAATTATATTATATCACCATCTTATTATTTGTTAAATTTCTAACCAATTATCTTTTACGAAAAATTATCTCATTTATTTAAATAAATTTTCTTGTATCACCTAATCTGGTATAATTCTCATTATATGATTCCTTAATAATTTAAAAAATCATATCTTTAAAAAGCATATATATTTTCTGATCAATCTAGCAGCAAATTATATAAAAAATTAATTCTTATATTTAAAATGAATAAATATGTGCAAAGTATAATATAATATAGGTTTAATCAGAGTTTTTTAGAATAGTCATTAACAATAAGCTCTTTCTTTTTTCTATATTCGATTATTATTGATTTATATATTATTCTCATTACATGTTTTAATTTTTATATTTCAAACTTCATTAATCCATTACAAATACAAAAGTTATTAGCTGATATTATCTTCTGACTTACTACTGTTTATAAATTTCTATATTTGTAATAAAAAAACTTGATATGTGTTAGGATTTTTTGAATTGTTATGCGGCTATTTTTTGTTTTATCCTAAATTTTCAAAGGTTTATTTCTAGTCTAATTAATATCTTGTTTGTATAATTTAAAATAATGAAATTTTTATTTATATAAATTCCTTAGTCTTTCCGGTACTTATAGTTTATTTTCATTGATTACTTGAATTTTCTTAAATCGTACAGATAGATTCTATTGTAGTTACATTTGTCCTGTTGTTTACAAACCATATTTTAATTGATTAACAACAAAATATATTTATTATAGAATATTTTGATGATTTCTAGAGACTAAAAGAAAGAATCCACAACAAACATTTATTTTCTATTACCAGACATATTTCTCAAACTCGGAGATCATTATCTTTATGTTGAAACTATGTATCTAATCAATTATCAACTGATTACGACTATCACAAAAAAATATTTTACATTTATATTGATTTGTTCAGAATGTCATTATTTTCAACAATAATATTTCTTTATTTTTACATGATACCCATATGGATGATGAACTTTTAAAAGATCTTGAATATTCTTCTACAGAAAATATATATCAAAAAGATATAAAAAATGAAGAATTTAGAAGTAGGAATGATGAAAATAAAGAAAAAAGAAAGAGAAAAATTGAACTAGAACGCAAAAAAAATCTAATTAATCCGCAAATACAAATATCTAAAGATTATATTTTAAATCCTACCGATAGATGTAAATCTGAAGCTGCTAAAGAAATAATAAAAGTATTAGAAACAAATACAGAACCAATAAATTATGGATTAGTAGCTATAATAGATATTGAGGTTGAGGTTAAAAAAGGGTTAGTAATTTTATATGATGATTTACCTAATGATGTAGAATTGCTTATAACAGAAGGTAAAAAGAGAGATATTCGAAGAATGGAGAAATCGTTAAGAAAATTAAAACAAAATATATTATGGGTAGGAGAAGCACCAAAAACATTTAATGAGTTTAATATAATAAAATATAGCAAGGAAGTAGAAAATAATAATATGTTTTATAAATCACTTATAAATGAGATTGTAAATAAATAATTTATGATAAAATTTCTTAAAGGATTTATAATATTTTATATAATTTTTAGATAGGATGTGCAAATAAAAGCTTTATAAAGAAAAGGTTAAGAAAGAATAAAATAAAATAATCATTTAGTATTTTTTAAATCATTTAAAACTTCATAAAAATTTTTTCAATCTTTAATAAAAATTGATTAAAATTTGAATCAGTATTATCTTAAAAAATAGGTTAAAAACATATTAAGAGTTAAATATTACCAATGACATACATCTTATATAAATTTACAGTATCCTAAAGTATAATAAAAAATAAAATTAATACGTATAGAACGAAATATTCAATACAAGTATATTACATAATTTATTATAATAATAATTATGTAATATATTAAGTGATAATTATTTTAAAATACTTGAATACAACCAAAGCATTATTACTAAAAAACTTTAAGAAAAGACATATCAAAATAAAATTTCGCCATTTCTGATTTCAATTCTTAAACAATAAAAACCATTAAAGTTTATTATTTTCTCCAAGTAAAATAATTATTTTATAACCTAAAAAATATTTATTTAAAGAAGATACATTATAAACCATCCAAGTAAAATAAGAGTTCCATCTTATCGTAATATTTATTTTTGTTTTCAAAGAAATGTATAGTAAATTAAGAATAACTTAATAAATAAAAGTTGTTTTACTTACAAAACAAAGTCAAATGAGAATACACATAAGAATTATACTTTTTTGTATGAACTTAAGTTATCTTATTTGGTAATACAATTATTTATAATTTCCAAAATATTACAAAATAATCAGAAAATCATATTAAGGAGTAAAATATCATTAATTACTCATATGACGTAAACTAATAAAAAATAAATAAAATATAAAATAAAAAATCCAGATTCAAGAAATAAATTGATTATTTATTATTTTCTTGTATTTTGCGTCTATATTTATATCCTATTGATAATATTTTAATCAAAGGAAGTGCTATTGGTAATAACATACATAAATTATATGGTAATGTATTAAATGTGAATATTTCTTCTTCATTAAAATCTTTAACCCTATCCAATAAATTTTTAACAAAAATTATACCTCGCATATTTTGCAAAAGATCCATTATATCCACATCTGCAAAATAATGTTTATATTGTATTATTTTCTTCATATTATACATATATTCTGTTAATTCATTATCTACTATTTTATTCTCAATATTAAGTTCATCGATTTTTCTGTTGAAGAAATTTTGTAGTTTTTGTAATTCATAATCCGGTAGAAAGAATTTAAACTGTGAAATATTGTAAAATGTCAATGTGCATATGAAAAAGAGGAGACTCATAAATACATTCATAGGGGTTAAATATTTTCATAAGAATATAAAAAGAGAAATATCATAAATTGATAACAAAATAAAACATGGTTTGTAGAAAAAGTTATTATAATGGAGTCATTAAACTTCTGAAATATTTTTTGACAAATCACTTTGGTTGTTTTTAAGTAAATTAATGTAAAACATACATAATGGTACCAATAAGAAATATAGATCATAAATATTTTTGATATAAAAAGTTTTATTGGTACCATTAAAATCATTGATTTTTATTTGTTACAAAAATAGTAATAATAATGATATCATCATTCAAATATTAGAGTATAAGGAGTTATTCGAGAATATATTTATCCTTTAAAAAAATAGGATAAAAATTTTTAATTAGATTGAAAATTAAATATAGAAGATTCTTTTATTTAAAAGACAATTTTAAAAATGTAAAAATTATAATATCTACAAGAATAAAATATAGAAAAAAAATTAAACCATTATATTCTTTTATATATATTTCTCCTTATTAGTTGTTTTTAACTAAAGTCATAGATTTTTGATTAGGATCCATAATGTAATATCGTTAGGTTTTAAAAAGTTCTAAAAATTATTGGTTAAGGGTTTCCTGGGTATAAAATTTGTAGGATAACAATGCCATAATCTATTTTATTGCTACAACATTTTTATTTCCACCAAAAGAAAAGAACCTCTTTCATTCACCAGGATATTATGATTATTATCACTCACCAGAGTATTATGATTACTAGATTCCAACGATAACATCTTCTATTCTTTATCTTATATAAATCCTAGAAAATAACATATATTAGATATTAATATAAAGATTACTTTAATTAGAATATATTATATCTTTATCATTTTACGTTTAAAATATAATTATTTTTTTATATCCATGTTTCTCTTATTCTTAAACTTTATTTTATCTGATAATATTATTCTAACAAAAAATACATGTAAAAAATTAGGATATAATTTCAATGCCAATCTATTAAAAAACAACCAACAATTAAAACTATCATATCCAGGATATTTATATTTTGAACTTAAAGAAATTAATAATAAATATTATATTGTAGATAAGACAGTGTATATCTCTAATGATAAATATAATAAACATAATAAAGATAATTATAATAACAATAAAGATAATAAGAATAAACATTATGATAAACATAATAAAGATAAATATTATGATAATTATAATCACTTAGTATTAGAGATAGAAGATACATATATGTATTTACCGTATAATACATATAAATTTATAATAGGAATAATAATGATATCAATTATTTCATTTATATTTATTTATAATTTAATATATGAATATAATATTTTAGAAGAATAAATAAATATCCTGTTATTCTGATGGTAATTAAATGCAATTATAATTTAGTATATAAATATAATATTTAAATATAACATAAATAAATATTTATACAATTAAATTATAATCTTTATGTTTTTATGCTAATTTATATAATATTTTTGTAATCAAAGGAGATGGTAATATCTTTTATCATCTATTACCAAAATCTTATATTACATTATGTAATATTATTAAATTTTGATATATTTATAATAAATAACCTTATAAACCATATATTCAATCAATCTAACAACTGTTATATCATTTATAAGTTATATATTCAATCCAAGTTAACATAGTTATATCATTTATATGTTATATCAATATTGGTATACAATCAAATTTTAACATTTATACAAACTGTTTTACCCTAACAATGAGAAAAGTAAATCAATTACAAAGAAGAAAACTTTCAACAACTGCAGATGAATATAATGATGTATTTACAAATAAACTACCATTGGATGTAACTACTATTCTTTCTAAGTATGATAAAAGATATATATTAAATAATAATTATTATACTGTACAATATGTTCCGTATAGAAGAATAGTAAATAAAAATAAAGAGAGAAATATTAAGGCTAGAGAGAATATAGATGATATTGAGGTTTTTAAAAATCTTCAGACTGTTTGGATAGAAGGTGTGGAATGTTTTAATTTTAGTAGTATAAGAGAAAGTACGATAGAAAAATTGAAGCTTCTAAATATAAAGGAAATGGAATTTGTTGATAAAATGGATTTGTTTTTTGATAGAGGTGAAGAAGGTAATGAAGATAATGATGATGGGATTATAGTACCGATAGATATTACGAAAATGTATGAAAAAAATAAAATAAAAAAATATAAATATTATAGAGATTCTTTAGGTGGTTACAATAATTTGTTTCCTTTCAACCTAAAAAGAATACATTTGGAAAATGTAAATATTTCAGATGAACAATTAAAAATATTATTTTCTGCACCTATTCAGAAATTGAAAATAGTTCATTGTAAAATAGAAAATTTACCGTCTACAACCATACCGTATATTTCACTTATAAACTGCGGTATAAAAATAACAGAAATAAAAATAAAAAAATATAAATATCTTCATTATAAAGAAAAAGATACAGTATTCTTTTATTCCAATGAAGTTACTAAGAAATGTAGATTGAAATTAAAAAATTGTTATGAATATTTCTATGATGATTTGATAGAAAGAAATATATTCGAAGATGTTGAAGTATTAACAATAGAAAATGGTAATGTTCAGAAATTACCACCACTTCCACGTGTAATATCCATATCGATTATAAATAGTGCTTTAAACCATAATCTATTAAAATTTAGTAGAGAGTTGGAGAAGATATGTTTCAGGAGAACAGAAATATCTTTTAGTAGTATATATAACATAGTAGATAGATATAGAAATAGTTTAAAGTTTGTAGATTTATCACATATAGAATTACCATTAGATTTTCTAAATCAGATAAAAAGTAAGTTGAATAGGTGTAAGGTTATCTATAAGGATATGATAATGCTTAATCTATGAAATGGAAAAATATAAGGTGGAAAGATAATGGTAAAATTCTTGAATTATGAAAAAATATAGAAGATGTAAAGCAAAATGCTTAATAAAAATAAAACATGTAAAGTACAATAATAGTTTATTTTAAAATTTTTCTTTCTAAAATTATTATTTTATTTTTAATCTGCGAATACTCTTAGATCAATGTTGGTATCTTAAAATAATTAAAATATTATTATTATTAAAATAAAATGATATTTTTTTATTATATTTTATTTATTGTTATTCTCTTGTTTATTAATTTCTATTTCTTCAGGAAAATTATTTTTTCTATTTAATAAATTTTGTATTATCGTATTTAAATCTTTAAACTGTATAAAATTACATTTGGTATTTAAAGTAATTGTAGGTTTCTTTATAACCTTCTTTTCTATTTCTTCGCTATCTGGTTCTATCCAACTTTCTTCATCTTCTGAATATGTACTTTCTTCTTCACTGACAATATCTTCTCCTTCTTCTATTATCCATTCTTCTTCAGAGTCATAATCATAATCTATGTGGTTGAACGTTTTTAATGAATTTCGATGATATGTTTTTTCTCGGACACGTAAAAATGGTGGGCGGATTCTATCAAAATGTTGGATGAATGTAAGTTTTTGTGGTTGTTGAATTTCTTCTGCTTTTCTATAAGTATGGTTTGTATATATTTTATTTCTATCGTAAAGTATTGTGTCGGGTGGATAACTTATCGGATAAAATATTTCATTTGTGGTATTTTGTAATTTTTTCTCGTTTTTTTCTATTTGTATAAATTTCATGAATGCATTTTGATATTCTTTAGTTATTTTTTGCTTCTTTGTAATTTTTATATCTTTATTTTGCTGTATCAATATTTTTCTTTTATCAATTACATTACTCTCACTATCCAGACTACTTTTAATTTCTTCAATTTGACTATTTTGCGATATATCCATTTTCTCTTTTGCTTCCACCATCTTATGATTTTTATTTTTTAATTTCTTCATCATTTTCACATATTCCTTTATTTTTTTTTCTTTTAATATTTTCATCTGTTTATATTCTTTAAACGTTTGTATATCTATTGTATCTTTCGGTTCCAAAAAACACAAACCATCATCCACTTTATCAACACTCTCTCCAACATACAAACCATCCTGATCATACATTTTCCACACAAAAACATCCTTTATTCTTTTTTCTATTATTTTTACAAATTTCCGCTTATTTTTAGTCCCAGAACAAAAATACTGAAATAACACATCATAATCTATTTTTTCATATAAATACAAAGCTTTTATTATCAGTTCATCACAAATTTGAACATCTCTAGATGTTTTAAAATTTAATAATAATTCAATCGTAGAAGGAAAATATCTCATTAGGGTGTAAAACATTGAAATTACACTTAAAAATATGTTGGTGGAATAACAAAAGATAATTTCTTCAAAGAAAAAATATATTCTATTAACTGTAAAATACAATAGAAATATAATGATTAAATGATATATATGCATTATACATTCTTAATATATCTTATTAGTTTTATATTATCTTTTATATTCTTATTAGTATTATATTATTTTTTTACTAGTATCATACTATTTTACAACTATTATATAATATAGAAAAACAATAAATTAATCAATAAATAAATATTTATTTATTCTCTGATATAAAAATATATTTAAATAAGTTATCATCATAAATTGACGATACTTTAAAATAAAATACTTTAGAATTAATTTTATTCAATTATTTCATATTCTTTATAATTTTGAATATTTGCTATACATTTCTGTGGAAAGAAGCTTTTTACTACATACGTTTTTAATTTTTTAGAACAAAGTTTAGGTGCTCCGAATGCTATGACTGCAATAGGTATAAATTCTCCTGTAATATTTTCATTATCTATTTCATATCCTGTAGGAACATCAATACTAATGATTTTTTCATTTATATATTTTTTTATTATTGAAACATAAGGCTCCATAAGTGGCAGTCTAAATGAAAATCCAAATAATGCATCTATAACATAATCTGGTTTAATATTTATCATATTATCAAATGTTACCATTTTTATATTTAAATTTTTACAAATGGTAAATAAATGTAAATGGTTTATTTTTTCTGAAATTACATATACTTCATGACCAACAAATTTTAAATATCTAGCAATTACAAGACCATCACTGCCATTGTTACCAGGTCCTACGAGAATTATTATTTTTAAATCACCATTATAATTTTTGTCTATTATTTTTTGTATTACTTCAAATGCTGCATGTCCAGCCAATTCAATAAGACTGGTAATTTCAAAACCCATATTCAATAAATCATTATCCATTTTCTTCGCTTCTTTTTTTGAAATATATTTCATTAGGGGATTATAATATTTTTAAGGTTAAATGATACACATTTATAAATAGAATTTGTTGTACCCTTTATGGTATATAGATAATATATTATTATTTAGAGATATTTGGTTATTATTACAGATAGATAAATAATAACCGTAGGCTTTTAATAATAGATAGGTAAAAAACTTTTTTCTTCGGTTTATCGAAACAAAAATATCTAACAATATAATTGTTATGATATCTTTTATTATTCTAACAGTATAATCATTATAGATCTTCATTATTCTAATAATTACAAAATCTTAGTAATATTTTATTTCCCATTAAATGATATTATTGATTATTACCGAAACATTTTAATAAAAATAATAAATTCGATTATTTACAGAATATTAATTACAAGATCTTAGTAGTATTTAAACAAAAGTCTTTATAATATTCTGATGAAAAATAAAAAAAATAATTAATATTTACTATTGCCCAGCTTATTGTAATCAGGAAAATATTTTAATTCAAAAAACAACAATTTTACCCTATGTTTTTTTTTAATGAAACTTTTATTTATCAAAGTTTCCTGACCGGTTGCGGCCTACCATGGTCTGTGACCTTCGATTCCTCGAGCGAATTTAAGCTTGTACTAACTGGTTTCGCTACAGATATGCATTAATCTCATCTTACCTTATGCTCCAGAGTGTTAGGATTTGCGTCTGGTGCACGTCGCCGCCCCCACTTCCAGCTCTTAAGGAATTCCCAGCCTCTTTCGTTGCATAGTATTGGCCGAGTCACAAATCAATACAGGGATTGCAACTACATCAGCTGAACACTACTTTAATCTAGTAGCGGGGCCGTCATACAAGGCACAGCTATGCTGCACTATCGAAACCTCACCCACTCAACAACCTTTTTCTTCTCTTCTGCGTTTATTATTTTTTTTTTGTTTTGAAAATTTTTTTCTGGATGAGGGATTCGAACCCGCCAGGCTTGGGGTTTGGTTACCACCCCACGACCACTGGGCCAGGCGGGACATTTTACCCTATGACTAATTAAAATATCTTTAGAGAGTATTAATATTATTTATATCTTTGAAACCAAATAAAAATATATATTTTATTATCAGAAATATATTGTATCTAATTAAATATTAACTTTTATGTTTATTGTATTTTCTATTGTTTATCTTCTTTTGAAATTCTTAATTAAAATGAATATAAAATAAAATTAATAAACCCCTTATGTTTACTAAGACAGGTACTACTATAGTTGGTGTTAAATATAAATATGGTGTTGTATTAGCTGCAGATACCAGATCAACTAATGGTGATATAGTTGTAAATAAACATTGTAACAAAATACATTATATTTCTGATAATATTTACACATGTGGTGCTGGTACTGCTGCTGATATTGATAGAATATCCATTTATACATCAAAAAAGATGAATATTTTTGAAAAAGAATATAATAGAATACCTAGAGTAGCATTTGCTGCAAATACAGCATCTTTAGAATTATTTCGTTATATGGGATATAAATCTGCTGCCTTACTTATGGGTGGAATAGATGATTTGGGTGTACATTTAATAACAGTTAATCCACATGGTTCTACTTTTCCTGCAGAATATAATGCACAAGGGTCAGGTTCATTGGCAGCCATAGGTATATTAGAAGCAGGGTATAAAGAGAATATGGAAGAGTCTGAAGCAGTAAAATTAGCAGTAGAGGCAATAAAAGCAGGTATACTTAATGATTTATATTCAGGAACTGAGGTTAATATGAAAATTATAAAACAAGATAATAAAAAAGGGTATAAAATAGAAGATACAAAGTTTCCAGTTTCAGTAAGAGAAGATAAAGATATTAAAAAATTTAAATATCCTTTAACTTCTATAAAAATAACAAAAAGTGAAGTAATCAATATGATAAAAGAAAGTGAATAAAAATTGTTCTTATATATTTTTATTAATATCTTTATAATAAAATTATTATTTAGATGTTTATTTCAATTAAATAAAATATTTTATTAATATCTTCATAGAGAAATTATGTTATATTTGATTTCATAGCATTATTTTTTATAATAAATTTATATATTAAAAAAGTGGTAAACTTGAAATAAATATAATAAAAATCTTTGTTATACTCTGTCTAAGGTGATACAATGAATTATACTTTAAAATAATTAAATATTATTAATACGATTATTTAAATAGTTTAATAAAATTATTATAAGCTAAATATTTAGTTGGTAGAATTATTATTATGGATATTTAATAATTCATAATGAGAAGAATACAATACAAATAATTTATTTTAAAATAATTCATAATGAAATGAAGAATACAAATTATTTATTTTAAACTGATTCATATAAAAATAAATCAAGAAAAAATTTTATTTCTCTGGGCTTTCAGATTGTGAATTTCCACCATAAAATTCATCCAAAATATTCTTAGGAATTCTGTTAAGCATATCATTTGGAAATATTTTAAGAAGATCCCATGCAATATCTAAAGATTGTTCAATAGTTCTGTTATCATTTGGTCCTTGAGAAATAAATTCTCTTTCAAATCTTTCTAAGAATTCAATAGAAAGTTTATCTTCCTTAGAAAGAGATTCTTCTCCAACAACTGCTCTCATATCTAATGCTTCTTTACCTACGGCATATTTTGCGTATAATTGATTAGATACATCACCATGGTCTTTACGTGTCATTCCTTCACCGATGGCACTTTTCATAAGTCTAGATAATGAAGGAAGCACGTTAATAGGTGGGTATATTTGTCTGTTATGCATTTGTCTGTCAACGTATACTTGTCCTTCTGTAATATAACCTGTTAAATCAGGAATAGGGTGGGTAATATCATCATTAGGCATGGTAAGTATGGGAATTTGTGTAATTGAACCATTTCTACCGTTTATACGTCCTGCCCTTTCGTATATTGTACTAAGATCAGTGTACATGTATCCTGGATATCCTCTTCTTCCTGGGACTTCTTCTCTTGCTGCACTTACTTCTCTTAAAGCATCTGCATAAGAACTCATATCAGTTAATATAACCAATACGTGTTTTTCTGCTTCGTATGCTAAATACTCTGCTGTTGTTAATGCTAATCTTGGGGTAATGATTCTTTCAATTGTAGGATCATTGGCTAGGTTAAGGAAAAAGGTTGTTCTTTCCAAAGACCCGGTAGATTCAAAACTATCTTTGAAAAATCTAGCAGTCTCCATGTTTACACCCATTGCTGCAAATACAATAGCGAAATTTTCATCACTTCCATCTATTACACTCTTCTTTTTAACCAATCCTGCTTGTCTGCATATTTGTGCTGCAACTTCATTGTGAGGAAGACCAGAACCACTAAAGATAGGTATTTTCTGTCCTCTTGCTATAGAGTTCATAACATCTATTGCTGATATTCCAGTTTGTATCATTTCTTCTGGATATACTCTAGTTTGTGGATTAATTGGTTGTCCTTGAATATCCAAATAATCATCTGCCAACAAAGATGGGCCATTATCTATTATTTTTCCACTACCGTCAAATATTCTACCCAACATATCTTCAGTAACACCCAATTTAAAAATATTTCCAGTAAAGGTGACATTTGTCTTTTTCACATCTATTCCTGATGTTCCTTCAAATACTTGAATCACTACCTTTTTTCCTGTAATCTCCAATACCTGTCCACTTCTAACTGAACCATCGGGTAATGTCAAATATACCATCTCTGCATATTTTAGATTATCAATTCCATCCAATACAACCAACGGACCATTAACACCTGTTATTTTCCTATAACTCATCGTTGGACCTATTTTTGATGCAATGTCAATTCTCTTAAAAGTTTCCATTAGGGATAAATCATTTTTTTTTATAAAACAAAAAAAATAGAAAAATGAAACATAATGAAAACATTTGAATAAAAAATTTAATAAAGAGATATTTATTAGATTTTTATAATGAAAAAATAATCATATTAATTTACTTCAAATTATTCTGATATAAAAATGTTTTATTAATCAATCTACTTATTTAATATAAATACAAAATCTTTTTTATTTTTATACAACGTTTATATATGTTTATATATTTTTTTCTGACATTACCGTGTAAAACAATCTTTTATTTATTAAATAAATTATAAAAAAATTTTTTTATTTAAAATAGAAAAACCGGCTTGGCTATCTGGTTGTGGATGATGAGAATCAAATTCTAACCCTAGTAAGTTCGAACTCTTCACCCCAAAAAAATTTTTAATACAAAAAAATATAAAAGTAGAAGAAAAGGGAAAGTTAATTAAATAGATGTGTGTCCGATAATAAAATGGTCTATATAACGAATTTGTAATTAAATTAAAGCAGTACTTAATCAGTATAATTATAATCATTGTGTTGATTTGTGGATCTAAATTTTTATGTTGAAAAGGAAATTAAAATTTTATCAAAGCTGAAAAAATGATGATTACACCATATATAGAAAATTAACACCCTGAAACATAATATAAGATGCTATTAATGTATATATAGTAAAATCAATTAGTACAAGTTATTTATGTAGTATTAAATCAAGCCTCCGTGAAATTAAAGGCTTGCTAGAAATAAGTAGATGTTAAAAAGTAAAAGATGGAATTTATTTATATTAAAATATTATATAATACATCGTTTTTTCTCAATTTCTAATAATCTTATATATTTGTATTTTTAAAAATTCAAATTTTTTACGAATGGTTCTCGGTGTAAGACTTCGTTGTTTATATCGTAAAGTTCGTTTAACTGAGTAGTCATGGAATGGTAATATAATCCCAAGCCTAGAAATTTGAATCCCTCGTCCAGAAGAATTTTCAAAAAAAGATTGAAGAATGAAGAAGAAGGTTTTTGATTGAGTCAGGATTCAATAACATAACATTAACTATGCCATGTCGGCACCCACTATTAAATTACAATAATGTTTGATTGATGTAATTGTAATACCTATATTAATTTGTAACTCGGTCTGTATTATGCTAAGAAAAACATCAGGAATATCTAAAAACTTGAAAGAGGAAATACATTATATGCAAATTCCTAATGCTCTAGAATATAAAGTAAAATAAGATTAATTTATATCTATAGCGAAATTAGTCAATACAAACTTAAACATACTTTAGGAACCAAAGGTCATAAATAATTATAAGCCACAGCCGGCTAGGGAACCTCTATAAATAAAAGTTTATCTAAAAAAAATAATATTAGCCCATCGGATGAATTATAAAATTATATTAATATTGGGTATTACTATTTTATCAATCGGATTAATTGTTGGATTTTTAATAATGACATTTTTTCCCTCTTCTAATAAAAATAAACAAAATAATACAAAAAAAGAAAATACGAACAATAATTGTATTTCAAAAGATGAAAAAGAAAATACATTTAGAAATGATAATAATATAAAAATACCAAAAGATGAAAATAGTCAACAATCCAAATCGCTTGACCACGAGAATCAAGAGCAACCAATTTTGCATGATAATTCCCATAAATCGAGCAATTCGAATTTAAGAGATTCTACCTGGCATCTTTACGCACAATGTGCAAATGAAATAACGGATGATAATTCAGATTTTACGAAAAGTCATGATCAAAAAGAGATGCCTTCAGAGTGCCAAAAAATCGTTGACGACTTTGATAATATAATTGACGAAGCTATAAACCAAAACAATATAGATAAAACGCCACAAATACAGCATTTCAAAAAACGACATGATCATAAATCAAATTTATACAGAAGCAAAAGTATGACATCTATACAAAGGCGAATAGAAAAAGTAAAAGAAAATAAAAATCGACTATAAACAAATGTAATAATTTTAAAAAAATATTATTTATATATATAAACGATTGAATTGCTTATTAACGAATTGAAATTTATTTACAAAGCAAATCTAGAAATAATACCATTTGTACTTTAGGAACTAAAGATCATAGCCCATAGTAGGCCGCACCGGTTAGGAAACTTCGATAAATAAAAGTTTCATTATAACATCAATGTTAATATTAATAAAAATAACAGCATAAATATTAAAAGAATTTTTTTTATTTAATATCTGATTTTACCATTGAAGTTAATTATATTAAAAAAGTATAAATTATTTGTGTTTTAAAGAAGCAATAAGTTGAATCATTTTGATAGTAATTAAAGTATTACTTAAAAAAACATTTCAGTAACGTAAATTCGTTCTCAATTTAATCTGTGCCTATTCTTTTTAGCAATAACATAAAGATTGTTTTAAATTTTCGATTAAAAAAAATAAAATTTACTTTATTTCATGGATTTTTGATTTTTTAATAAATTTTTATGTTGTTGCAGTCCGCTTGGTGCAATGGACACGGCATGGTATCAAACCCCAAGCCTGTCGGGTTCGAATCCCTCACTCTGAAGAATTTTCAAAAAAAATAATAATGAAAGACAGAAGAGAAAACAAAGGTTGTTGAGTGGGTTAGGGTTCGACAGCGCAACATTAACTGTGTTTTGTACGACGACCCACTGCTAGATTAAAGTAGTGTTCGAACGGCGTAACTGTAATCCCTGTATTGATTTGTAACTCGGTCAGTATTACGCCAAGAAAGAAATCGGGAATCTCAGCAAAACTGATAGGATGATGAGTGCATCATACGTAAAATTCCACCGCCTGGAGGATAAGGTACGATGTGAGCAATGTATATTTGTAACGAAACAGGTTGGTACGAAATCGGACGTCTTTAAGAACCAAGGGTCATAAATCACGATAGGTCGCAACTGTGTATGAAATTTCATAAATAAAATTGTCATTTAAAAAAAATTTATGTTATCACTGAAAAGAGATGGGCACCGATTAATCAATTATTTTTTTAATCTTCTTCTTTTAAAAAATACTTAAGAACCATTTAGAAGTTTATCTTTATATATAATATAATTTCAATACTTGTAATTTCTACATTTTAGCTGGGTTTTCAGTAAACTTACCCGTTTTTTTCTATTTGAACAAATCATATATCATACAAACAATAAGTTTTATTAATTACCAATGTAATTATTCAATGATAAAAATTAATAAAAAATCCAAACCCGAAATTTTTATTTAATTTCGTTTTACATTTTGTATGATATATTTTGTACAAAAATATTTATTTTATGAAAACTTTGATAAATATTTATTTAAATGTATTCAAACCAACTTTCTTCTATTACTGTTACATTTTGAACAATTGTTTTTTTATTACTTGTTATTAAATGCTCAAAGACAATATATTTCTCCGTTGTAATAAAATCATTACTAAAAGTAATTTTCTTATTTTTGTAAAAATATTCACTTCCTATCTTTACTGCTAAATTATCACTAAAAATTTTAAATAATATTTTTCTAAGGTATTCTTCATCTTCTATTTTATATTTAATATCTTTGAAAGTAATATTTTTTTTATTAGTTGACTTTTCATTTTCTGATTCTATAACCTCTAATGTTGAATCGCTTGTTTTAATATTAGTTTTTGTATCATCTATTTCAATTGTATTTTTATGGATGCTTATTGTATCTTTTTCATTATTTATTCCTTTCATTTCAGATGCTTTCCTAAGATTTATACCTTCATTAATTTTTATCAACTGAAAAGATAACTTTAAAACATCTTCTATTCTTTCCTTTTTTATTTTTCTATCTTCACAAAATTTATCTTTATTATCATTTTCTAAATATTCTATGATAATACGTAATTTGCTGATAACCTCACTTTTTTCATCTTCAACATATTTTCTTTTGTAATCAAATTCACAATCAAGAACTGCACAAAGTAGAAATAAAATATTTGGTGTATTTTTCAAATTGAGAATTCTAGAATATCTTGGTAATATGGGATATTTCACCATATTTTTACCCAATTTTGTTAATTTTCCATTAATGTTTATCGCTTTTATTTCTGTTAAAAAATTTTTTGCTTTTGAAAAATCTACATTAATTTTAAAAGGAAAATTTTCCGGTTTTATTTTCAAGGCTTTAAGAAATAAATATAAACCATCGTTTCTACACATTAATATTTCTGGCACTGTTTCATTACACATATTTTCAAACTCTTCTCCCGTATATAGCCTATAACAAACACCATCACATGTTCTTCCAGTTCTTCCCATTCTCTGCTCAGCACTTGATTTTGATATAAAATCTACCAAATATTCTATACTATCTGTTTCAACTCTATATTTAGCTTTACCACTGTCTATTACCACATCTATATCTGATATGGTTATACTGGTCTCTGCTATATTTGTAGATAATATTATTTTCTTTTCTGGTAAAAATACTTTTTTCTGTTCTATGTCAGAAAGCGAAGAATGAAGAGGAAGTATTTTATATTTTTTTATATTTTCTTTAGATAACATTCCATTGAGTGTATAAATATCTTTTTTACTTGCCAAAAACACTAAAATATTTTTAACTGTATTTTCTTGAGATTTTAAAAGCTTCAAAATTCTATTGTAAGCCAATGAAATATAATTTCCATTGCTTTTTTCTTCGTAAGACACCTTAACCTGAAATGGTTTCTCTTTTATTTCAAAAAGTGGATATTGATTAAACTCTGTTAGTGTAGCACTCATTATTATTACTTTTAACTTATCTTCACCATTATTTCTTTTATTTACCATTTCTTCAACCAGTGGTATCAATGCTTCTAAATTAGCTGTTCTCTCATGTGCTTCATCTATAATTATAACAGAATATTCATCCAAATTTTTATCATTCATAATTTCTCTTAATAATATTCCTTCCGTAACAACTTTTATTTTCGTGTTTCTTTTTACATTATTTTCATATTTTATTTTATATCCTGAATATTTACCATTCATTTCATAGTTGATTCTATTAGAGATAGAAATTGCTGCTAATCTTCTTGGTTGTGTTATACATATTCTTTTTTCAGATAAATTATTTTCATAAATAAACTGTGGTATCTGGGTTGATTTACCAGATCCTGTAGAACCTTTAATGCATATTATATCATGTGATCTCAAAAGAGAAACTATTTCAGACTCTTCATAAAATATTGGAAGATTTTGTCTAAATTTTTGAATACTTTCTTTTCTTTTCAAAACCTTGACATTATGTTTTATATTATCAGTAACTGTTTGACTGCGATTTTCTTTTATATATTCTTCTTTTAAAATATTTTCTATTTTTTCTTCGACATAATCTTCTTGTGTCGAATTTTCTTTATCAAATATTTTTTCTATATCATTGTCAATAACATCACTTTCAATATAAATATTATCGTCCATATACTTATTTATTTCAGAATGCGTAACAAAACACTCTTCATTGCTAACATTTTTATTTATTATATTTTTATTATCTTCATATTTTTTTATTTTCTTTTTATTTACTTTGATAATATCTTTTTGTATCATTTCACTCTCATCATAATAAACAGATAATTTTTTCATAAGATCCGCTCTTCGTTTTTTTACTTCTATCTTTTTCTGAAATTTTATTTTATTTTTTTCTTTTCTATTCATATGGGTGAATAATAGCAATAAAAGAATTTATAAAAATATTTTTGTTAATAAAGAAAAGAAATGTTTATTATTTGGCATTTCAAAATAGTTTTTGAAACATTTCTATTAAAAATATTTTCATGATAACAAAAATATCATCTCATTTGCAATATTTTAAGATGTAATGATAATAAAGAATCCAATTTCAAGTAAAAAGAAATAATAATTAAAATGGGAATAATAGGAAATTAGTTACGTTGATCCTAAATGTTATTTCGATTAAATATATCACATCTAATTCATTTTAAAAAATCAGCACATAGCACATAATGATCATTTAATTCATACTAAAATAAATTTATATAATTAAACTTTTATTCTCTTATAATTCTGTTTCTCTTCTCAAATAATCTCCAGCATCACCCTGTCTTATAATTGCCATTGAACTACCTCCAGCTACTGTCAAACTAGCCGATGATTTAGAAGTAATACCAAATCCCAATGGGACATTATACGTATTATATAATACCACTGCTGCTTTTTGTTCTAAATTTTCTGGTATTTTGTATAAATGGCTTTTAAGAACATTATTTCCATATAACACATTCATCTCAGCACTTTTCTTAATATATACTTTATTTATAGCATATTTAGATAAAATTGATAATGCTGTTATATCAAATTCAAATCTACTGGTTTTATTATGATTTTCATTTTTTTTGTTTTCATTTCTATTTTTTCTAAATCTTCCTAATACTGTTCCTAAAAATATTATTTTAGATTTTGGAATATTTGATGATTTTTTTTCTAATTCTTTTTTAAATAATATTAAGTCTTTTTTATTCATAGCTAGAGATGTATTTTCATTTATTATTTCTGATATATTATCTCCTATGAATAATTTTGCTTTATTAATAAATGTTTGTAATTCTCTATCTGTTAAATTTCTCATTGGGATAAATATAAAAAAATATTTTAGTCTTTTTTAAAATATTTATTGAAATATGATATTACGTTGTTTTTACAAAGATATCGATATTATTTTATAAAATTATAAATATATATTTTATAGCAACCATAATTGAACGTAATATTTTTTTCAAAAAAATAAAAAAATATATTATAAAACTTTTATTCAGTGATAGAAGGTAAACTCTCATTTTTAATTTACTAATATATATTTTTCTTAACAAAATAAATCATTATAGATTTTATATGTTTAACTTAACATTTATTTTAAATAGATATTTTTCTAATTTTTAAAATAAGAGTATTTTTTTCAAAAATATTTTTTTAATTTTTCTTTGCCCTTTAAAAAATGGTAAGTTTTACATTTTAATTTTAGTTTAACAAGAAATCTAAGAGTAGAAAACTACGCGGACACGTTTCACATGGTTATGGTAGAGTAGGTAAGCATAGAAAGCATCCTGCTGGAAGAGGAAAATCTGGTGGTTTGAAACATCTCAGGAGTTTATTTCAAAGATATCACCCAGATCATTTTAGAAAACTTGGTATCGTAATGTTCCACAGAAATAAAAATGCAGATTTTACAAGAACAGTAAACGTATCTAATCTATGGGGACTCATGAAACTTGAAGAACAGATGAAATTTAAATCAAGTGCTGAAGTACCAGTGGTTGATTGCAGAAACTATGGTTATTTGAAAGTATTGGGAGGTGGAGATCTTTCCGTAAAGAAACCAATTGTCGTAATTGCAAGACAATTTACTAAAGATGCAGAAGAAAAGATAAACGCAGTAGGTGGTAAGTGTGTTGTTGCAGCATAAAAAATAAAACTAAGTTTTATCTATTTTTTTTATAAAAAATTTCTATCCATGGAAAATAATTTTGAAAATTTAAGAATTTCGCAAAATACGAAAAATATTCTTCAATCCAATGGATTTCATATTATGACTGAAATACAATCAAAATCAATACCAATTTTATTATCTAAAAAAGATTTAATAGCACAATCGTCTACTGGTACTGGTAAAACTTTATCTTTTGTTATTCCCATTGTAGATGCTCTTTCTGATAATAAATTTATAGATTCTGTTATCATTTCACCAACCAGAGAATTAGCTACACAAACTTTTAATGTTTTTAAAATGTTTACTGATAATGTCAGTTGTTGTATTGGTGGTTTAAAAGAAGATAAAAATCTAGAAAATAATGATAAAATAGATAATATAAATAATCAGTATGAATTTAATATAGATTGTAGTATAATAGTAGGAACACCAGGAAAATTACAAACAATTATAAAACAAAATGTTAAAAAGTTTTCAAAAGTAAAATTTCTTATATTGGATGAAGCAGATAGACTTTTAGATATGGGATTTAAAAATATAATTTTAGGAATAAATAAAAATTTTCCATCAAGTAAGAATACTGCGTTATTTTCTGCAACGATAGATCAATCAATATTAGCATTATCTAAATTAAGCTTGAGAAATCCAGTTACTGTAAAATGTGAAAGCATCATGCCTGAAGGACTTAAAATAAAATATCTGGTGTTAAAACCATTTAGAAAACTTGGTGCAATGTTAAGTCTTTTAAAAAAATACAAAAATATTATTGTGTTCTTCTCAACGTGTGCAGAAGTAAAATATTACACTGAGCTTTTTAAAATATTACAAGAAAGAGAAATAACATATATGCATGGAAAGATGAAACAATCAGAAAGATTTTTAACACTTAGCAAAATAGGACATGATAGTATATTGTTTTGTACAGATCTAGCAGCACGAGGGTTAGATTTTGAAGCAGTAGATTTAGTAATACATTTTTCAGTACCTGTAGAACCTATGAATATTTTACATAGAAGTGGAAGATCTGCTAGAAATGGAAAGCAAGGAGAAAGTATAATATTATTAATGGAAAATGAAGATAAATATATTTCATACCTAAAGGTTAAACATATAGAAGCAAAAAAATACACAGATGAAATAGAAACTATTTCATATAGCCAAATAAATAATATTATAACAAAGGAAATAAAAGAATATGCTCTCAAAGCTTTTATAAGCCATATTAGAGCATATAAAGAACATGTGTTATCAATTCTTCTATCTTTAAAAGAAATTAACTATGATTCATTAGTAGCTCTTCATTTTTTAGAGAAAATACCAGGAATGGATGAAATAAGAGGATATAATTTTAAGAGATTTGTAAAGCCACCTAGAGAATTACTGTCAAAAGAAGAAAGGATAAAAAAATATAAACAAATTGCAAAAAATAGAGAAAAGAAAAAATTGAAACACAAAAAAATAAACAAGAAATTAAAAGAAAAATAATAAAATAATAAAGATAATAAAATAAAATAATAAAAAAAATAAAATTGTTAGTCATTATAAAATATTTTTAAATCATTATTTTTTTCTATTATAATAAAATAATTATCTTATCCCTTAGATGGAGAATAATTCTTTAAGCAAAGAAAGGTTTTACAATGCACTTAAAGAAAAAAATACAATTGTTACAGAATTAAAAAAACAAAGAAAAAAGTTAAATAATGTAAATGAATATAATTCTATAATAGCAGAGACTATAGATTATTTTAATATAAAAAATACTACAGAAAATAAACCAGATGAACCATTTAAATTGTACGATGATATAAAAAAGCCTTTGATTTTTTCATTCAAGAATCATGAATATTGTGTTATATCTCTTGGAAATACCTTTTTTAAAGGTGCGTGTTATTATTATCCTATTGGCTATAAAGCTTATAGAACAATTACCCTTGGTGATATTAATAACCCTAATATTATAAGGACAGATATTTATTGTTGTGAAATACTCCCTTCTTTAAAAGGTAATAATGTGTTATTTGTAGTAAAACATAAGGATAATTATATATTTGCTGGGATGGCTGATGATTGGTATAATCTATCTAGCAGTGTTTATTTTGAGATGAATATAGAAGATTTCTTCGGTCTTACTTCAAATGAAATGAAGAATGCGTATAATGAGTTTCATAATAATTAAATAACAATATAAACATTTATTTAGGTTCTATATATATCATATATATCATTTTTTATGTAATCTTTGTTTTTTTCTTCTTCTTGTTCATCGGATATTAATTTTTTTAATAAAACTATAAAATCTTTAGGTTTTCTTTTAAAATGGTTAACTAATTTTTCAAGTTTATCTTCCATGGGGAAAATTTATAAAATAAAAAAAATTTCATAACGATCTTTTATTTATTCTTCTATCGCGCCTTTTCTTTGTCCTATTAAATCAATGTCTACTGTCGTATTATTCCTAACAGCTTCTTTATACTTATTTCCTAAATAAATTGATAGATATATCCATGTACTTGCTAATAAAAGTGATGTTGCCAAATAAAAAGGTGATGCTTTTCTTATATCAGTAGTTGATGCAACCATCGTAACTGTAAATGAAATAATTGCTCCGCAACCTTTACCTAATCTTCCACACATTCCATCATAAACCCCTTTAAATCTTGAACGATATTTTGAATCAATCTTCATACTGATTGCCTCTTTTGCAATATCAAATGCAGCGTATTTAAATACTTTGTAAAATGCCACAACAATAACACCTATTGATTCTTCTAACCACAACGGATTTTTTTCATTATGAAAAATACTGTGTAGAAATTTATTTTTAGAAAATATTGTATTGATAAATCCAAATACATTTTCATTTTTTGTACCGGTGTTATAAATTGCAAGAGAAAAAATAATAAATGATGCGATTCCTGCAAATATTGGTGGGATTATTGCGACTGCTGTCCATCCCACTGTAGTTACTAATCTGGAGAATGGTGTAATAAGGAGAAATATAACTGCAAATCCAATAATAAGTTGTGTAATAAACTGTTTCATCATTACATGGGCTTCTCCTCCAGAAGTTCCTATTTCATCTGATCTTATCCTTAACACACTCTTATATGATGATTCTGCCATATTTGTTGAAACATTATAAAATAGAACCGTTGCACAGATAGCGAGAACTAATTTGGATGACATAACAAGTTTGATAGCTTCTGATGCTGATATTTTTACTTTTTTCTTTACTCTTCGTTCTCCTTCTACTATAAATAATGGTCTTCCCAGGATTTTCTTTTCCATAATAATGATCAGTCCAGTAATTGCGAAGCATAAAAATCCGGAAATTAGGAATAACAAAGAGAGTACCATTCTTCCTTTGATATAAGTTGATACTGTAAGCAGACGTTGTAAAGCATACATAGTTCCTGCAGATGCAATAATAGCAGCGTTTGAAATCACATATAAAAGTGGAATGAATCTTAAAAATTGCTTCATAGGACATATATCATTGGCAAAAGACATAAAAAGGAAAGACAACATCAAAGAACCCAATATTTCGGATGCAATAAAATGAACCGTTGAAGTCCATCCATAAAAAGTAAGTAAAACTGCCAACATTGCCTCAACACCTTTATATTTCATTTTCCCATCTGCGACCCAATCTTTTAATGGTTGATCATTCGGTTCAAAGGAAAACTTCCAAGGAAAAGAAATTCCGGTGTAAATAAAAAAATAAACGGCAAAACCAATACAAACGTACTTTAGGATGGTTCTATTTTCGTTATTCACTAAAGCTTTTTGTACAATCAACATACTGATCATAGCTATAGGTGGAACCCACAATAACTTCAAGATATGAATAGAGGCTGGGAGTTGTCTTATAATGATAAACGCATCTTTTATCTCCCTCATTACTGAATATACGTACGCTATAATAAAAAATATTGCGCCCATCAACCAAAATTTTTTATCTTCAATCTTTGCTATTCTGTAAATTCCAAAACTATATTTGGACCTCTCTATTGCTTGTGCCTCTACATCACTCTCTGTTGGGAGCAGTCTATAGTTTTCTTCTTCAGCTTCGCTAACAAAATTATTCATGGGCAAAAAATAAAGTTATCAAAAAATAATAATTTTTTGATAAAAAAAATAATTATATTAAGTAATAAAATATGATATAGAAGATAAATAAAGATTTACTTACTGAAGAAAACAAACAAATAAATATATTATTTACTATTCTCCTTTATAGAATGTACAAATATATCCAATCTTCTTAAAATAATTCAGAAAGTTGCTAAATACATTGATAAACTGAAAAAAAAATGATTTAAATTTTTTTATGTTTTGTTAATTCGTATAATTTAGCTTTAATAAGGAAATTATATCCTTTAGAAAAAAATAATATTACAAAAATATTATAAATTTACATAACAACTTAATTATAATTTTTTAAAGGAATATTTTGAATAAAAATGTTTTACGTAGTTTTATTATAATTGGAAAAAAAACAATAAAGTATATTTTTTAAATAATCATAATTTTTAAGCATGAAAATGTTTTGACATATCTGTCAATTTTAATAACAATACTATGACATTTATTTTGAAATTGAGTTGATGATAAACAATATTTAAAATTAGAATATTATTTCTTATACAAACGATAATATTTAAATTAAAATAAAATTATTTTTTTTCTATTATTTTTTTGATATTACGGTTATCAGTAGAAATATAATTTATTTCTCATAATATAAAACATTTTATTCTAAGAAATAGATTTAAGAATAATACAAGAATTTTAAGTAAATCAACATGATACAGAATATCAATAAATGGATATTTAGTATTTTTTATATTGAAATGGATAGAAATATGCTATAATAAATTGTTGTGCATTATTTTTTTAATTGGAAATGTGTTATCATTTGAATGAAGTTTACCCAGATAAACACGATAGCATATTAAAAAATAAAAATGTATTTTTATAAGATTTTATTCTACTATCGTTTCTTTTTGTTTTCCAGCCAAATCTAAATCTATAGTAACATTTTCATTGATTGATTTATTATATTTGGATCCTAAGTAAAAGATAATAAATGTCCAAATAATAACTGAAGCTATATTTATAACAAGAAATATAAGTGATGCATCCCTCATATCTTTTATAGATAAAAATCTACATATGATAATTATCAATAGACTACTTCCTGCTCTACCGATTTTTGCAAATATTCCATCATAGATTCCTTTGAATCGTGAACGATAGGTAGAATCAATCCTCATACTCAACGATTCTTTAGTTATGTCGAAAAAGGCATATTTCACAACTCTAAAAAGTCCATCAGAAAAAACACCAACGATGACTTCAGCGTCTAAACTGTCGATGCTCAAATTCTTTAAAATATTTGTTACAAATTTACTCGTGAATATCGGTTTTAAAAGTTTTACAGAAATAGCAGTATCTGTTAAGATTGTGTTGTATATAGCCAATGTAAATATTAGAATCGAAGATATAAAAATAAAAAATGGTGAAGCTAAAGCTATAATAGTCCATGTTTTTTTTACTGCATATTTAGTCAGAGGAAGTAAAAGTATAAATATAGTAAATGATCCTGTAATTAGTTGCGAAATAAATTGGTTTTTGATAATATAATCTTCTTTTGTTCCTAATTTTTCTGACATAATTCTTTGAGCAGATTTTGCTGATATTCCTGCTATGTTTGCGGTTGTATTATAGAAAAAAACAATAAAACAAACGCCTAAAACCAATTTTGAATCAAATGCCATTTCTATACCTTCTGTAAATCCAGGTGTTTTTGTCTTTGATTTTTTAATTCGAGTTTCTACAATGTAAGTTGGTTTAGAAAGAACCTTATTATCTAATAACACTATAAATACATAGCATATTAATGAAAGAATACCCATTATGAGAAATATGCAAGATAAACAAGTTTTCCCGGTAATAAAACCTTTTTCTTTGAGTAAAAGTTGTAAAAAATACATACTTCCAGCAGAAAAAATAACAGCGACATTTGAAATAATGTAAAATAACGTTATAAATCTCATAAATTGCTTAAATGGACAAACATCGTTGACAAAAGATAAGAATAGCAATGATAATACAATTGTTCCCCAAATTTCAGATACAATAAAATGAAGAGTAGATGTCCACGATATAAAAGTATATAAAAATGCGGCATAATCTTCTATTTTTTTATATTTCATTTTCCCATCCGAAATAGAATCTTCTAACATTGTTCTCATCGTTTCTGATTCTACACTTGGGAGAAATGGTAGAGAAATAAAACCGTAAATCATAAAATATATACCATAACCTATTAAAATTTTTTTAAGTATTGTTTTGTTGTCCGTGTATGTGAGAGCATTTTGAATTATCATTGTAGATATTGCTGCTATCGGCAATACATAAAATAACTTTAAAATATTTACTGACGCTGGAATCTGACGCACTATAATAAAAGCTTCTTTTATTCCTCTCGATAACGTGTATATATACGCTATTATTGCAAACGTTATTGCCATCAACCAAAATTTTAACGTTTCCACAGATGCGACTTTGTATACTCCAAGGGTAAATCTTGACCTAAGAATAGCATCCATTTCAACCTCTTCTTCAGTTGGAAGTGTATTAATTAAAATATCATTATCACTATTGGACATGGGTTTAACAGATATGATTGATTAAAAATTTTTCAATATGTCATCATATTCAGAAACAATGACGGAATAAACAAAATTCAAAAATTATAAATTGATTATTTAAAAATCATAAAGAAATTTAACATAATTTGCATTATTCTACATCGAAAAAATTTTAAATTTGAAAGATTTCAAAAATTATTATCGTTTTAAATTTTTTATTTAAATATTCTAAAATTATAATGGAGATTAAAAATGTATGATTAAGTGAATATGATGTTTTTCATCTTATTTCATTACAGTATATTATGCTAATACATTACAATAGAAAGAATAATTGTGTTCTTGATATAATTATTATTATATAATAATTTTTGCTATAATTGAATTTTTGTTATAAATACATCAAAATATATAATATTTTTTAATATATCTATTCATAAAAATAGTAACGTTCAATTGATATATTAAAATCCGGTTCCTAAAAATATAATAAATTTTAAAATCTGTTAAATTTGCCGTGTTGACATAGCAATACTCCTAAACTAGAGTCATCTTGAGAGAACTCTATGGAAGATCGGTATGGTTCGGTTTTAATAGTTTGAGGTTCAAAATTACCTATTTACCTTTATTATAGATAGACAAATATTAAAAGTTTTGATATCGCAACAGTGGTTTATTTAAATGTACTACAAGTATCTTAAGGAGATTTAACAAATTAATCAGATAAATTTTAATAATAAATTACAAATCTAAAGTTTTATATTTTTTTTGTTTTCCATCAGAACAGGGGACAACGTTTCCCCACACATTACTAAGTTTATTAGAGTTTTATATACCAATTATTTAGATTATGACGGAGTTTTTTTGATTGGATATTGTAAATAGCCAAATTTAAATTGTTATAACAAATATTTACAACTTTTTATGATTAAAAGGAAAAAAAAAAGAATTTTTCATTTATAGAAGTTCACTGATCGTTTGTCGGTTATTATGGTTGATGACATTTGGTTCCTAAGGCACGTTTAAACTTGTACTAATTGGTTTTGTCATAAATATGCATTAATCTCGTTTTACATTGTGTTCCAGAATGATGAAATTTTACGTAGGATGCAACCATCATTCATCGTCGTTAATGAGATTATATTTTTTTTGATATGTATTTGTTGAGTCATTAACCAATACTTAGGTTACAGTTATATAAGTTAAACATTCTTTTAATTTAGTAATAGGACCGTCATACAAGTCATAATTAAGTTACATTATCGAACCTCACTCATCCAACAACTTTTCTTTTTTGTCTTCTACTTTTTTTTCTTCTTATTTTGAGGTTTTTTTCTGAACGATTAATTCCAATTTTCCAGGTTTGAAATTTTCTTATTACTCCACAATCATCAAGCTAAACGGGTCTCAAATATATTAATTATAAAAAATATGGATCTTCGACAATTATTGCCCAGGAGAAGGGTCGGTAAATTTTTAGTAATAAAATTTAATTATCATTATTTTCATATCTAAATATTTCAAATAATTTATCAATATCATTCCTCATAATATTATCCCTAAGCATCCATTCTTTAATATATACTCCAATAGCTCTTTTTTATTCCCATTCTAGCTTTAATCCTTTTTTGTTTGTTTATTCCAATATTATTCAAAAGATTGTGTATTGTCCCAGTTTCTGGACAAAAAAAATTTATTTTATGGTTAACAGTTTCGTGTTATATAAATATTTTTTCTTATGTATTTTTATATCTTAACCACTGATCATTCCAAATAATATTACCCGGTAAGCACATCTCATTTATTATTGGCAATAGAGTTTTTTGTAATTTATCTTCAACTATACACATAAAACCTTTGCAGCCATGTAGCTAATGTCCACAATACCAATTACCCATTTTTTTTCATCTGTTGTTCTACCTCTGTAATATTTAGGGTTGTTACAAAACATATTTTCGTCTATTTGAAGTGTTATCCCATTGCAACCTAAAGAGTTCTTTCGGAATCCATGAAAATTTTTATTCTCATTTTTAATCCTGTAAAAAAAAGATATTACAATATCCTAGCTAATGTTTGCCATTTCCATAGAATTTTCTATTATATAATCATTATAAAATATTTCCGGGTCTTATTGATCTGGGGTGTTTTTACAAAGAGGAATTTTTGCATTTCTATGCATTTTTATCTGAAATTTTATTTTTTTTAATATTAAACATATTTCGAGTCACAGAAATTACAAACCATATATGATTTTAAAGTCCTTCATTTCTTAAAAACTGAATCTGTAGATCCACAGAACCATTGAGAATAGGTATAAATATATCATTAAAAAATTTCATTAGGGTCAATTTTTTAAAAATAAGACCGTATTCATGAAAATTAAAGTTTTGTAATCCTATAATTTGTAACGTATGGTTTTTAAATCATTTATTTTATACTTTATGAATACAACATTAAATATATTATTATCATCTTCCTATAATATCAAAAGTTTGCATATGATGTATATTATCATCTTTATTATTGTTTCTATAGTATTTTTAATCTTTTCCATAACATAATACTAATTGAATAAATAACCAATAGGGATACGCTAATCATTATTCTAATTTAATAACAGGCTGTATATTGTTATGTTTTTTTTCAATAGAAGTCCTTCAATGAGCTTCCTATAGGGTATGGAAAGAGATTAATTCTCCACATAATCGATTTTACTATGTTTTAATCATTATTATATCGAGGTATTTGTTGATTATTGTCTTTAAAAATATTATCCCTAAACATAATTTTATTTAATGTATTATTTTATAATCATAAAGGAAAATATTATAACCAAAAGGAGTATAAGTCTCATTTGATTTCCAAAAGTATCTTAAATAAATTTTTTTATGTTAAAAAAAGTCTCACTTGACTTAGTGATGTGGTGGTTTTTTAAAATATTAAATAATTTATAAAAATTTTGTATATTGAATTATTGATATTCATATAAACAAGATAAAATATATATTGTTTATAATAAAAAAATATATAGCGTAATATATCTGCTTTTTCTGAAGAAGATGATAAAATTTTTATACATTTAGTTACTGATTATTTTTATTATTGTATTCATCAGTAACCAGGATTAGAAATCCCGAGTAATTATATTGAGGTTTTCCCATCCTCTTAGGTTATCACTATCCTATGATAACAATAATTCCAATCCTTTTGTTTTAGAAATATCGTATATTTATGTATACAATGAATAAAAAAAATAATAAATTAAGTCCATAATAAATTTTATGAAATTTATTCTCATTTTTTTATTTCGAAAAAAGGGTTAAAAAATTTTTTTAAGACTTTCAAATTTAATTTCTTATATAGTCTGCTACCTTTTTTTATTTTTAAGAAGATTAAATCAGTGATTTTATCATTTCTTTTTTATGCTTAAAAAACTCATATAAATTTCTAATAATTTTATTTAAATGATTTTTATTTTAATAATTATTATTAATATAAATTTAATAATGTTAAATAAATCTTTATTTCAACTTATATCTAATTCTTAGTTATCTTCTTTATCTCCTTTATTATTATCTAATAAAAAAAATATTTCTCAATTAATAATAGGACCATTTAGTTTGGTGATCATTAGATAATAAACAAATTCCAAACCTGGAAAATTGGAATTCATCATTCAAAAAAAACGTCAAAACAAAAAGAAAAAAAGATAGAAGAGAAGAAAAGAAAAGAAAGGTCGTTGAAAAATAGGAGAATTCAATAGTTTAGCTTGATTACGACTTGTACGGGGGCCCGCCACTAAATTAAAGTAGTGTTTAACTAACATAGCTATAACCTATGTAGTGGTCATTAACTTAGTAAATATTATACCAATAAAGAGGTTAAAATCTCATTAATTATGTTTGTATTATACGCAAAACATCAACACTCTGGAGTATAAGGTAAGATGAGATTAATGCATATACGTGGTGAAACTAGTTGGTGCGAGTTTGAACGTGTTTTAAGAACCCAATTATCATAAACCACAGCAAGTTACAACTAATTAGGAGATTTCCATAAATAAAAATTTCATTTTTTTTGAAATCCACCCATTAAATGAATTTAAAAGCGATTATGAAGGTATAATTCTTTTAAAAGAGTTAATATATTTATAGCATGATTAGAAATGGAAATTAACTGCTTTCATACGTTATACTATAATTGCAATCCATCTTACATACATAAAATTATAAAATAAATAAATATTTTTTTTATAAATTTCAAAATTAAGATCATAATGCTATTTTTGTAAATTTTATATTAAAGTAAAAATACTTAACTTTTTTTTGTTTTTACATGTTCTTTTCCTTATTATTTGCGTTTTCAACAAAATAGACGTCAATTTTCATTTTTTTCGAAAAAAAGATTTTTATCTTTTAAATATTTGGGATATTTACCCCGGATGAATAAATCATCAAAGGATGAAAACGTTTTAGATAATAAAGTTCATGCTAAAGGACAAACAGAGATTAAAGGATATTTTAAAATACAGAAAGGCGAGTTTATGAAATTTTTCATTCTTTCTGGAATGTTCTCATTAATCACTCTTGTATACATAACATGTGGAGATTTAAAGGATACTTTTGTTATATCAAAGCAGCTTCCTGTCTCTATTCAAGTTTTGAAATTATATTATATTCCTTTGATATCTATAATCCTTTCATTTCTACTACAATATTTCGTTATGAAATTTGGAAATGCAAAGGTACTTGGTGCTTGCTTAGCTATATTTTCAGGCTACTTCATTATAGCAGCTTTACTTTATGGACATTGGGAGGCGATTGAACCTAGTAAACAATCAATCGAAGATCTTGCAGCTGATGGTAAATTAGCATATAAAAGATGTTTATATATTCTTCCGATGATTTATACGGTATATTCATACATGTCTACAATAGTATACATTTTTACAGAAATGTGGTCTAGTATCGTTTTATCAGTACTTTTTTTCTCCTATATTTTTGAATGTTGTACTGAGGATCAAAATATCAGATTGTTCCCACTTCTTAATATTTTCCCTGCTATCATAAGAATTATTTATTTTATATTAATGTTTTTCTTAACTGGATACCAAGATAAAAAATCATATCAAGAACAAGTATGGAACGGAAAATTATTATTTGGATTTCTTGGATTTTGTGCTTTAGGAGTTTTAGGATTATTGTTTTTAAATGAGAAAACACGCGATAAATCAATAGAAGCAACAGAAAGAAAAAAGAAAAACAAATCTACATTTGCACAAGCTTTGAAAGTCATGAATACATCTAAATTAGCACTTTTTATATGTCTCATGAACTTTATTTTCTGTGTTCTTTTAAATCTTACTGAAGCAACTTATAAATCAGGAATAGGAAATACAATCAATAGAAAAATGGTTATTAAGGAAATTTACCAAATGAGAAGAAGTTCTATTTTACAAGGAACAATTGGTATAGTATCTCTTATTTTACTTCTAACACCTCTTGCAAGATGGGTATATACCAAAAATTGGTTTTCAATAGCTATAATAACACCAACTACATGTGGAATTGCAGCAATATGCGTATTTAGTTTTGTTACCATAAATACTGGTATCAGTAAAACAACATTTAAACCTATTTCACAACTCATTAGATTCATTTTTAGAGTAAGTGATGAAACTACCATATACAATTTATTAGAAGTTGAAGAATGGTTGGGTATCTTAGGAATCGCATTATTTAAATGTTCCAGATATACATTAATGGATATTTCAAAAGAAGCACTGGGTGTCAAAATATCACCAACCTATAGATATCTTTTCAAGAGTGTTTATGATGGTATAGTTTTTAGAATAGGAAAAGCATTTGGATCTTTGATTACTCAAATGCTTAATTTTTGTGGTATTATTGATGTAAGAGAAGCATCTCCATTATTTTTCATTTTAACAATTATTTTTGTTGCCCTATGGATCTATTCTATATTTTATTTGAATAAAAATTATGAAGAGGCTAAGAGTAATAATAGATACATGAACATAGATAAATTTTGAAAGAAATAAAATTTAATTCGAATATGAGTATGTTTTATAAAATGATATGATAGTGAAAGAAATTTCATCTTCTTATATAAAATAAAATATATTTTGATATCGCTTTCTTACGAATATATTATTTTTCAAAATGGATTTTTACCTGTATAATTTTTTTTGTTTTCTACAAAAGAATGAGAAACTTTTCCATCAACTTATTACTAGGGTCATACAACTTATTATATTCTACCGGTAATAATGATAATGAGTGATTTTCATTCTCTTTTTAAAAACTCTCCAGCTGAGGTTACCACACATTTCGAATAATGATTTGTTTAAGTTCTAAGTATATAATTATTAATCTTAGGTTCTTAATCCTTTTAATTTCTAAATGTTCTATAATCCATCAATTTCATATTAACATCAGTTATTTATTTACCTTTTTCTAATAGTTCATTAGTAATTATATCATAAAAATCAAATCCAAACCAATATTTCAAATCCTTTATATATTTCAAAATAATAAAATAGTTGTGTTAGCAACAAATTACTTTGTAATTCATATGTAATTATTTTATTTATAAATTGTATGGTAACTATTTATTAAATTACTTATTAATAAATCTATTTATATTACATGTATAAACTAACTATTTCTAATATCATTAAAAAAGCTAAATATAATTGCAATAGATTAGGAAGTCCGTATAGATAATATATAAATATTAAATATTTATAACATAAGATTGATATATATTTATAACGTAAGAAGGTTAATAAATTATATTACATATTTAAAAAACACATAATCTTGGATTATAAACTGATAATAATATTTACTAATTTTTTATAACACATTAAATAAAGTATTAAATAATTTTATATTCTACATTCTGATTATAAATCTAATAATTTATTTATTTTACATTTAACAGAATATCAATGGATTATTTATCAACAATAAAAAATAGCTTCTTTTCTATATTGAGATTTAAAGATTATATATTTAAAATATAGATTTTGAATAAATTATTAAATTTATAATCAGATAATGTATACGTATACTTTACTTCAAAATGTAGAATATAAACTAAAATAAATAAAAACATTTTATTATTACATTTTAAAATATAGAATATGTTTGTTTCATATTCTAATTTTTATCTTTTACATATATAAGCCCATATGAACATTCTACGAAATAATTTACGTGTAGATGGAAGAGAGCGTTTTGAAATACGAAATATTAAGATAGAAAATGGTATGGTGGAGAGTATACCATTTATTGAATTAACTATGGGTGCTACAATAATACGTTCAAGTATGAAGAAAGTATACGATCAAAGAAATCTTATAAAAACAAATATTCAATATTTTGAAACAACGCAGAGTTGTGGGAAAAAATATCATGCTGAGATAGAAGAAATAAAACAAAAAATTAATGGTATTTTTGGTAATATTATGATTAATACTACAGAAAAGATAGAATTGGATATAACCATAAAACAGAATAATGGATCTTTGATGTCATGTATTATAAATTGTGTGTCTTTGTTGTTATGTTATGGTGGAATAAATCTTAGGGATGTTGTTGTTTCTTGTTCTGCTGTGATATATGATAATAAACCATTGGTTGATCCTTGTGAGTATGAAGAGGAACAAAATTTAACAAAATTTATTTTAGCTTATTCATCTGCAGAGGATAAAGTAAATATGTTGTTAATTGATAATAAATTTGATATAAAATTATTAGGCAAAGTATACAACACAGTGAAATTAGCTGCTATAGAAATGCATAAATCTTTTGAAATATTTTTGAAAAGCAGAGTAGAAGCAGAGAAATTTGAATGTAAGGAATTTGGTTGCATTAAAATACAAAATGGTTTTTAAATTCTTGCATATTTTTTTAATATTTTTATTCTTTAAATTTAATCCTCATGACAATACAGAAGCTGATGATATCTGGTATAAGATCTTATAACAGTAAATATAAAAGTGTTATAGAATTTTTTACGCCTTTGACATTGATTGTTGGTAAAAATGGAACTGGTAAAACAACAATTATAGAATCGTTGAGATATGTACTTACGGGTGATTTACCATCAAATTCTAAAGGTGGAGCATTTATATACGATCCTAAGATTTCAAGAGAAGTTGATACCAAGGCACAAGTACGTTTAAAATTTAAAAATAGAAAAAATGAAGAATTTCTTATAATACGTTCATTACAATTAACACAAAAATCAAATACACAACAACAAAAGACCTTAGAAAATCTTCTTTCTAAAAGAGTAAATGATAAATATGAATCTATTTCCGGTAAAATAGGTGATATAGATAAATCTGTTGAAGCAATTACCAATATATCTAAACCTCTTATAGAAAATATTATTTTATGCAGTCAGGAAGATAGTGCTTGGTATTTAGCAGAACCTGGTGTAATAAAAAAACGATTAGATGATATATTTAATAGTACAAAATATATTAAAGCATTAGATAAATTGAAAGAATTAAAGAAAACAAAGCAACAAGATCTTAAGCTTATTAAACAAGAAATTGAATTTTTAAAGAAAAACAAAGACAAAAAAGTAGATTTGGTAACTGAATATAAAAATATAGAAAAGAAACAAAATGTATACAATGGATTCGTTGAAGAATTAACACATAAAATATTAGAAAAAGAAAAAGAAGTAAATAATTTTACATTAAAAATAAAAGAGATAGATGTATTGGAACAAAATAAAAATCAAAATAAAATAAAAATAGAAAAATTAAAAGAAGATCTTAAGATAATAAAATTCGTTGAAGTAAAAATAGAAGAACTTTCATTCGCCAAAGAAAATAATTTAAAAGGGTCATTAAACACAAATGAAAATGTTATTGAATTATTTGAAAAAGAGGTTATTATTGAAACTAAAAATATTACATCACTGAATTCTTCTTTAGATGATATAAAAAAAGAAATACAAAAACATGATATCATACTCAAAAAAATTATAAATGAAAAAGACAAAGAAAATAATTTAAAAAAATTTATACAAGAAATGAGTAACATTAAAAATGAAATAAATAATATTTTAGAAGATTTGCTTAATAGAGAAATAAAACTTAGAATAATAAACAAAGAAATAACACAAAGTATTTTAAAAGAGAAAGATGAAAAAAGGGATAAAATAATAGAGCTTTTAAATAAAAGCTTAATTTCATTGAAAGATAATTCAGAGATTAATTGTAGTTTTTTAGATAATTCTATGGTAAATACAAATGAATCAAATATATCTTTGAATAAGCTAAAAAATAATCTTATAACTTATTTTACAAGTAAATCCAATATAAAAAACTATTATTCAGAATTAATGGTTGTTTATTATGATAAAATAAAGATTTTTGAAAATGAAGAACAACTAAAAAAGAAAATAGAATTAAATATACATAAAATAATAGGAGAAATAAAATATTTATGTAATGAGAATATAGACTATGATAATATTTCTAACTCAATCTCAGAATTGGATAATAAAATAAAAAATAATTTAGTAGAATTAAAAAATAAAATATATTTAAAGGATATTGATGATAAAGAAGACGATCAAATAGAAAATATAAAAAAATATAAAAAATATATTCAAGATAAAATAGATATAATAAAAAAGAAGATAGATCAATATTATGTTAATTATGAAACTAATATTAAAATAAAGAATATTAATGAACGAAAAGAATACATTAAAAAAGAATTAGGGAATAACACAATAGAAAAATTAGAAACCAGGAAAAAAGAATTGGTGACAAATAAAAGACAAATAAGTTCGGAAGAATTTGATACAATTATACATGAACTTCTTGAAATAGAAAGAGAAATAAAAAATTATAATAGAGATTTAGGAACATCGTTTGTAAACGATATTCGTTATGAGAAGGAGAGTATTGATATTTATAATTTAAAAGAAGAAAATATAATTGATATAGAAAAACAGAATGAGGAACTTAAAAATATTAATAAAAATATAATCAGAAGTGATAGTGCAACAAGTATTTATTTGGGATTTAAAAGGTTGGCAGAAGAGAGAGAAGAATGTCCTCTGTGTAATACTAATTTTAAAGATAATTCTAAAGCAGATACTATTTTAACATTAATAAATAAAATTGATGGAATTTTACAGAAAATAGAAGAAAGAAAATCTTTACAAAGAAATAAATTGGATAGCATTCAAAATTCAAACGATAACATAGAAAAGATAAATAAATTAATAGAAAGAAAAAATGAATTAATAAAAATTGTAAATCTTCATAAAGATTATCATATAAAAAAATCAAAGATAACATCTGAAGAAGAATTAAAACAAATTTATGAAAAAATAGGTTATTTTAAAGAATTGGAAGAAATAGAATGTAAATTAAATAAAATACCCAAATCTAATGAATTATCTGAAATTAAAATATTGAATAATGGTGATTTGTTAAATATTTTACAAGAAAAAATATTTAATTATTCTGTAGAGGATTTAAAGAAGATTTTAGATTTTTTAAATTCAATAGAAAATAATTTAAAGGAATTAAAAAGCAATTATATTATAAAAAGTAAAATGGAAAATTTAAAAGATTTGAAATCTAAAAATATAGATACTAACACAACTAAAAATAATTTGGAAAATATTTTAAATAAAATAAACGAATATAAATTTATATTTTTACATAAATATGAAGAATATACAAAGGAAAAGGAGAGATTGATAAAAAAACACGAAGAATATATAAAAATAGAAGAAATTGTAAAAAAATATAATAAAACAAAAGAAAATAATGTTTTAAATGAAAATATATTAGTAATAGATAATATATCATATAATTTAGATACCATAGATATAAAATCATTAGAAGAAAATTATTCCACTTTAAAGAATGAGTATTTCAATAAAAAAGATATCGCGAACAGTAAAATAGAAAGAAAAAGAAATCTTGAAGAAAATATAAAATATAAAAAAATTAAGAATAAATTGGATGAAATATACAACAAATACAAAGAAATAAAACATTTAATAAATATTAACATAGAAGATATTCTGAAGATATATTTTTCGTATAAAAATAACAATAATCAAAATACAATACAGTGCTTATTAAGCTTACAAAAGAACTTAGAAGCAGAATTACAAAAACTCAAAGAAAAAAAGAATGTATCAATTGGAGAAATCAGACAATTAACATACAGTATAGCCAGATACAAAAATGAAATAAACCAATATAAAAATATTGATGAAGATTATTTTACAGCTTATGTAAAAAATAAAATAATTGAAAATAATATAAAAGACATAGAAAAAATGATAAGTAGCATTGATAATGGTCTTGTAAAATATCATTCTGAAAAAATAAATGAAATAAATCAAAGATTAAAATCCCTATGGATAGAATGCTACAAAGGAAATGATATAGATTACGTAGAATTACAATCAGTACAAAAAAATAATAATTATAATTATAAAATGGTTATGATAAAAAACGGAGCACAATTAGATCTCCGTGGTAGATGTTCAGCAGGACAAAAAGTATTACTTAGTATTTTATTTAGATTATCATTATTAGAAACCTTTGTAACAGAACATAATCTATTAGCCTTAGATGAACCTACAACAAATTTAGATAAAGATAGTATAGAAGCACTTGCATTGTTAATAAATCAAATGGTAAGAAATAAAACTATGCAATTGATTGTTATTACACATGATGAAGAATTTGTTAATCTAATAAATACAGAAGAATATTTTTATAGATTGGATAGAGATAACAATGGAGATTCTAGGATAGAAAAAATTAAACGATAATTGTAAATTATTATTCAATAAAATATATATTTAATAGAATATAAAAGAATAATTGTGAATAAAATATAAAAACATAATGTTGTATAAATATTTTCTTTAACTAATATTTTATTTATACTCTTTATTATTTCCATTTTTAGCCTAAGAGGAATAGTTATGATATTTTAATTATTATTGTTTCTTCTTTGTTTTGATTTTTCTTTTTTTTAGCGGTTAATTATTTTATTGGATTATTTAATATTCTCTATAACAATAAATATTATTAATTAAAATATCTCTTATGGTTTGAATATTTTATAATTAAATATTCTAAGATTATTTTTTCATTTGTATTTCTTATCATATTATTATTATGTTTTATAAAGTTACGTTTCAAAAATGTTAGATTTTAATAAATAAATATTTTTGTAAAATATTTATCCTATGAACGGTGTTAGAAATTTTCTTTTATTATTTTTCTCCTTTTATTTTATGCAGTTTCTGATAAAAGAATATGATGGGAGTAATGTAAAATATTTGTATATTATTTTACCTTCTTCAAATGATTTATTTTGTGGTGGTATTATTCTGATTATTATTTTTATAAGATATATTATAGTATTCTTCTACCAGAGTTTTATTATATTGTTTATAATGGAAATATTCACAGGTTATTTAATTTATAATAATGGAAATTTTATTATATCTTTTCTTTCAGGTGTATTTTCTATTATATCTACATTAAAAATATATTCTTTCCTGGTAACCATAAGACAATTAAAGATGAAAAATAAGAAAGATAAAAATGATGGAGTGTATAATTATAGTGGTGGTTTAACTAATGAGGATGTTATTGGTATAAGAAGTAAGGATCCATATAAATATAGTAAAATAAGTTTATATAGTGAAAGTAGTGTAAAAGATTATGATGATGGGAATAATTTAATAGAAGAAAATATTTATGATAAGAAATATTATTTAAGATTTATATTTACACCGACGCTTATATATTCGGATAATTTGTTATGTGAATTTTCATTGAGAAAAACATTATTACATTTTTTTGGTGTTGTTAGTACAGCTATTTTAACATTATTGTTTAATATATATTATTTTATACCACAGATTATAAGGATAGGTAGTGTTTTTAATTGTTATTCTTCTATAGATAATTTATTTACAATGTTTTTTATTGGGTTTATAGAATGGATATTGATTTTTTTAGGATTTTTTCATTTTTATTTGAATTTTATGAGTGCTTTAACTCTTTATCCATATGAATCTGAATGTTGGTGGAATGTGAAAAAAGTATCATTGTATTGGAGATATTGGAATTCGCCTACACATTATTGGATGAAGGAATATGTGTATATAAAGCCAAAAAGTAATGTAGAAAAGATATTTTCTATTTTCCATGTTTTTTTTGTTTCTGGGATTTTGCATGAATATTTATTTTTTTTAAGTTTTAAAAAAATTAGATTTATAGGATTGATGTCTATGTTGAGTCATCCTATTATTATGAAGGTTGGTGATATGTTTTATGGTTGTGGATTGGGAAATTTATTTTTTTGGATAAGTTTTTCTTTGGTGGGTTTTCCTGTGTGTATGCTAAAAACATACGAATATTTAAATAAATAGGTTTTATAAAAATGCTTTTGACCGGGTTCGAACCGGTGACCTCGGCCGTGTGAAGGACGCGTGATAACCACTACACTACAAAAGCTTGTTTTAATATTGTAGATAATATATATTCTTATAATCTGATATTTATGTTTTATATAATATAATATTTTATTCATAATATTTTTAAATATAAAAAAATAAACAATAAAAAATTTTACTTAAAATACTTTATTAACTTCATAACGCATAAAACTAATTTTATACGTGCATTGAACATCTCCGATATTATTTTATTCCAACCTTAAAAAGCATGTAGTTCTCTCGTAGACGTAAATCCTATGTTCTTATTTTCTTTCAATAAATCTTCTAAATGACTTTTATAAGATTCTTTATATTTCAACAAATCTTTTTCATCGAGCGTGCATTTACTTTCACTTTTATCATTAGTATCAATAAAATCTGCAATCACCATATCTGGCCTCATTTCAGAAAATATTTTATGCATTTTAAAACTACGAGCGATTTTTCTAGTTTCACCTTCAGCATCCATAATAGTTTCTACGAGATCTGCAAAATACACATATGAAATATTTCCACAATGAAACTTTTTCTTCAAATTCACTAATTCCTTCTCAATTTTGGATACAATAGCATTTGTTCTGATATCTCGTATTCTAGATACCTCATTTATATGATCAATAATACGCTTTCTGTTTTTACTAATAAGAAGCTCAATTATAACACGGTTTTTAGGATTTTTAGTTCTCTCTCCTGTTAATTCTAAAGATGGAATAATAACAGATTGAATTTTCTCGATTTCATCCTCACTTTTTGTTATTTTATCCTCTTTATATAACCCTATTGCCTTTTCAACGAAATTATTCAAATCTAACGGGTGATAATCCCCGTTAAATACCAACATTATATCCAAATTATCATATATCCCATCATCTTCTTGTTTTTCATCCTTCTCGCCGCTTTCGCAATTAATCGAAATATCCTTTTCTTTGGAGTCATTTGAAGAAGCGATAAGCTCCTCGGAAGGTTTTATTGGAGATTTAAATCGATCTCTTGATGCATTTCCTTCTAAGTTAAACCAACCCGTTATACGTTTAAATACGTCTAAAACCTGTTCTTGAATTTGGGTCTCTCTTTCCTCTTTTTGTTTCATAGCCTCGCCTAATTGTATAGATAAACTATTCGATTTATCCAGTTCTTCAGTCAATAATTTTACATATTGAGGTAAGCAACTAAGCACTTGACACATATCTTTCATAGCGTTATAAATAGCATTCATATATTCTTGCACCATATTAGGTTGCAATGTCTCATTTTCCAAAGATTCATCTTTTTTATTATTAGGTTCAGGAGTCGCAAATAACTGTTCATTACCAACGTTACCTAACTTTGATAGATCTGTATCATTCCCACAAATCTCTTTTGTTTTTTTTGCTACTGTATCAACTACTGGTACAGATCCAAATATCATATTAGTGTATGAAGCAAAGAATAAGAACAAGTTACCAAGAAACTTTTTAAATGATTTAAATACCATGGAATACAGGAAAACTTTCATTTATATACCTTTTTAACATACCATATCGGGAAAAAATATTTTTTCAGGAAAAAGATATCATTCGATTTGTTATTTTTTGTTATTACGATAGAATATATCTTTAAAATGTATTTTTTTTCTTTCTAAAAAAGATATACATCCTAAATTAGAACATGAAAAAATATAGAATGTAGAAGGACATTTACAATATAATCTTTACTAATATTAGATGATATATTACATTGACATAATGCTTTAATATATTATAATGTAAAAATATTATTAAGAAATAAATTTATTTATTCTTTTTTCTTTCCTTCTTTTTTGTTAAAAAAGATTAATATATATGAAATAATAAGATACAGGTATCCGTAATAATATAAATTCCTCCAAACCTTAAGTGTAACTTTATAATCTAATGCTATAAAAGGGACCATTGTAAATGTTACATACGAGGAAACAGTTATTAAAGCAACTATATCAGCAACATTCTTATTAAAATAGTATTTTATCGTTTTATAATTATTTTTCAAAGGAAGTACCGCAAGACTCAATGATAGAAATATTAAGAAATAACAAATATTGGTTCCATGCCATAAAGCAGAAACACTGAATGTTGCTAAGGATGCAACAAGATTAGATGTCCATTTAAGCTCATCAAAAACACTTTCTTTTAGCCAAATATTTGTATAAATATTCCAATTTGAAGTTAAATCTTTGACTGACTTACTTGTTTCAGCGTTAATTGCATTTATGTTATTAAATTCATATCCTGCAATCTCACAACATCCAGAAGCAAAATTCCATATAAAATAAAATTTACAGCGGAAAGCAAAACATACTATAAAAGCGTTTATAAATGATAATATAAATGACGATAATTTATAAGTATTTTCTAATTTGAAAAAGTGCTGTAAAGATAAATGAATGAGTAGGAACGCAATAGAGTTTGTTATCTTTATATAACCAATCTCTTTTCTTATATTTCTTCTTTCTTTAAATTGCGTATATGGGACAGAAGGACCTGCTAAAACCACAGGAACAAAAAATAGATAATTGATAGCATCTTTAAAATTAATAATATTTTCTTTTGAGAGATAATATAATCTAATAATTAAAACCATTAAAGGCCCACATATATCCTGACTCTTTTTCTCTGAATAAATTTTATAATAATAACCACAAATAGAAACAAGCAATAAGTTTATAATAAATACATATCTTTTAACATTGGTTTTAAATATTTTCATAACTACCAAATTTATCAGAATAATAAAGATATATGCAAGTGTATCTTTTAATCCAAATGCTACAACAAGAATGATTATAGAATATAAAAAATTCATATTGAAATTATATTGTAATAGATTACTGAATACTAATGTTAGAATAAGAGAAACTGCGTAAGAAAGAAGCGTGTTTGATTTCATAATGCCCCTGTAAAAAATTATGTCAAAGAAAAAAAATATTTTTATTTTTAGATCATTTTCTATTTTTACACGACAAAATCAAATAATGGATATATTTCGTAGTCGGCTAGGCTTGAAATTTGGTTACCACACTCACTGAACTAAGACGTCTTATCTAATGAAAAAACAAAACAAATAATATCTGAATAATTAAAATATTATATGATTTATAAATGATAATACAATCAGCGTATTGGATCAAAACATTATTTACTATAAAGATAATTTTTTATATTGATGTTGATTACATCCAAAATATTTTAAGATAATAGATCTGTTTCATATATGAAATAATAGTTTAATCAAATAGTAAACCACCTATAGAAAATCATATAAAACAAATAATAATGTTAATACATATATTTAACAGATTATTCACATACAAAAACTTTTAATTTACTCTAATAACAAATTGTTTCGGAGTTTAAAATTTCATAAGCAGTTGTAATAAGAAAAGTAATCTATAAGATTTTTATAATAATAAATAAAAAGTATTTTAAAAAAATAAAATATTATGATTTCTTAGAAATAATGAAACATAAGAAATTTTTATTTATAAAATAATATTTATATGTTAAAGAAATAAAATAAAATTTTAAGACTGTATTTATTAGTTATTTCTTAAATAAAATAAAAAAATAATTAAGATACAAATTTGGTATCTAATGTCAAAAGATGATACAAAAAAAATAATTTGGGTATTTTCTAAAAAATGCAAAAAAATAATTTAGAATGTTTTTACAGATGGAAAGAACAAGATAAAAATGGAAAAAAATTAGAAATACAATATATATACCTTGATACCAATCTCATCTTCTCCAGTTTTTAATCTATCTGATTATAACCCATCAAAACATGCATGAAACTGATATGACTCAAATATCTAATAAAAAACTGGATGGAAAAAATGATATGGAAAAGAACTATTTAGAGAATTTGAAAATAACTGACCGTTTGCTTCCAGTAGCCAATATTTCAAAGATTATGAAAAGACCCATACCTTCTACTGCCAAGGTCGCAAAAGATGCGAAAGAATTGATGCAAAAATCGGCAAGTGAATTTATTGCAATAATTACCTGTATGGCTAAGGAAATATGTGAAAATGAAAATAGGAAAACAATTACCGGTGAAGATTTAATACGTTCTATGAATCAGTTAGGGATGCAACACTATGCTGAGATAACCAAAAAATATTATATTCGATACAAAGAAAAAAATAAGATGTCCAGAAAACCAATTCATCAAAATATGGATGGTGAACTAAGCCAAGAATATGATAATCCAGAATATCATTGAAATTTTAAAATAATTTTCAATAAATTTTTATTTATGCAACGACAAAATAATTTCATATTTTTATTTCAAATTTTTCTCTGGTACTTCGATATTAAATTTTTCTTTCAAACAAAAAAACAACTGTTCTTTTGTACTTTCTATATTTTCTCTTGCAATAAGTTCTTCTTTGTCTCCCAGACTATCAAATGCATGGAAAAAGTACATTTCATAATTACAATCGTCTATTTTATAAACAAAAACTTCTTCCTCTTTTGAAAATGAAGAAGAGGCGAGAAAGCAATTTTTAATAGGAATACCTGCATCAACTATAGACAAAAATAAACTATTAACAGCACAATATAAAATATTTTCACCACCACTCATAACAAAAAATTCTATTTTCAATATTTTATCTTTTTCATTATCAAGTATCAAATTCTCAATTAAAATATCTTTCATATTTTCACTGAAATACTCACTAACATCATTTGTATTTACACTTGTTTTATCTACCCATTTAATATCTAGTGAACATCCAGATAAGAACTCTTTGGTTTTATTTGTTGTAAAACCAACAATAGAACAATATATTTTAGTATCGTTATAAGAAAATTCACTAGAACCTAATACACCATTAAAAATATCTGTCTTACATTCTATCATGGATAAAAAATTATTAAAATAAAAGAAACAGAAATAAAAAATATGACCCTTTGTAATTATATCAGTTTAATTAGTAACAAACTATCTGGTAAGTTATTATAAATATTATTTAAGATAAATAGTTTATTAAAAAGATAATATACTTATAATAATTGATTTCGCTATAGATATGCATTAATTTCATTTTATTTTCTGTTAAAAAAATTATATACTCCTTTGTAATGTACATCAATATATTTGTTTTCAGAATTAATGAGCATAACTTTTATATCTACATAATATTAATTTATTATTTTATATGAAGACTTATAACTATATTTGATAAATATTGTATTAAACCAACATCTGCTTATTAGGTAAATAAATATAATTTATATTATTGTAATGATTAATCTTTTATTTCAATTATTATTATCCATGAAAATCATATCATAGATTTTTTTATAACAATGAGAATAAAAAATATTATATTAAAAGTTTTTATCATTATACAAATGAATAATTTTCTTTTTGATGGAAAACAAAAAAATGCATTTAAAGTTTTTATCTTTATACAAGTAAATAATTTTTAAAAAATATTATTAAACATTACACAAAGTAATTACAATATAAAATAGATATTTGATATTTCTATTCAATCGTACAGCGTATTAGAAAATATATAGTTATAATTTTAAAATATTTCATTTTTCTTTAAAGTAAGAGATATTCATTTGTAATTTTTTATTTGACAAAGTATAGAAGAAAGTCAATGATTTATATTTTTCTTTTATTCATCAAAAATCATTATATGGTAAATTTAAATTTTTGATGAATATATTTTTTTGTCATTTAAGAATATTAATTATTTTTTTAATATTAAATATTTGAAACCACATTATTCATTAGAATTTATTATAATATTATGATATTCATTTAAAAAAATGTATCATTAAATGTAAATATCAATTTTTTATAAAAATATAATGATAATAAAAAGATTATAAATTTATTTAATATTTATATTCTCAGTTTACAAAAAATATTTTATGTGTGTAAATTTATATCTAAAATTTTCCTCTATACATCAATCTAAAAATCTACCCTCTTAGTATCATTTATGTTGTTAAAAGAGGATTTAAACATCATAAGTATATTGTATAGAAACAAGATATCCAATCATAATCTAGTGGTATTTGAAGCTAAAACTCTTAAGAAATCTATATTCTTTGAAATGAGAGTAACGAATAAAAAAAGTATTGTTGAAAATGATGGACTTCGTATTTTGAAGAAAGAATATGATATAAGAAAAAAGATAAGAAATGTATTTCTTGTAAATTTTATATCTTCTTTTCATGATTTGGATTTTTTGTATTATATCACAGAAATACCAAAAGGAGGATTTTTTTATTATTATTTGAGAGAACGGGAAAAGTTTTCTAAACAAATATCAAAATTTTATATAGCTCAGATAGCATTGGGTATAGAGTATTTACATTCAAAAAATATTACGTATAAACTTCTTACACCAGATACAATAATGCTAACAAAAGATGGAAATATTAAATTAAGATTTGATTTTCTAAATTCTTATGGTTTGGAAGAAAATGAATTTAAAACAATCATAGAATATATACCAGTGGATTACGTTAAAGATGGTATACATATAAAAGCATCGGATTTTTGGTCAATCGGAATAATTTTATACGAGTTTCTCACAGGACAAACACCATTTAAAGGTATAAATTATGATGATACTGTATATAAGATATTATCTGCCCCAGTAAATCTAAATAAGATTACTTCCAGTAGTGCCAGAGATTTAATTTCTAAATTATTAGAAAGATGCACCAGAAATAGGCTTGGCGGCGATGAAAATGGTTTTCATGATTTTAAAAAACACACTTTTTTCAAAAATTTAAATTGGAATGATATAGCTGAAGGGAAAATAAGAGCACCAATAAAAACAAGAATAGATAGTTCTTTTAGAATAAATACACTCATAAATATAGAAGAAAAATATATTCCTACATTGGGCCAAAGAGATAATGATGGATATGGATCGATATTTAGATTTTACGGTAAGAAGTTTTTGAAAGACAAAGATTACACGTGGCAACCAAGTAAAAATGATAAAAATATATATTTGTGATCACCGTTATAAAAAATAAATTAAATTTTACAAGAAATTTTATTCTTTCTCTGTTATTCCTATGAGTACCTGATCAATTTCATTTAAATCCAAATAATATAATTTACCATAAGGTTTTAATACAGCAATTTCTATTTCTTCTGGATTTAATTCTTGTCCCATTGATGTCATTAAAGTTTCTACAAGTAATTCTAAAGCCTCAACTTCTTTAAGATTCATTCTATATCTTTTTTCTAAAAATTTATTCATCTTTGTTTGAAATTGTCCCATGGCCACTCCAAAATATGGGTATACGACAGAAGTAGCATCTGTATAATATATCATAGGTTTATCTTTATCATAACCAAATATTACACCACTAAAAGCTTTTAATCTTTCATTGCTTGTATGTGTATCTTTCTGTAAATCATTTCCAAATGAAAGAGCTATTATATCAGGTGTTGCAGGATATCCTAATCTATATTCCTCCGAAGTAGATATTTTACATATTTGATCTTTTACAACATCTATATCATATTGATTTCCTGATAACATCGCATATGTATCTTTTCCTATATTTGTTATGAATCCATCCTTGGGTATTTCTAATTTCTCATAGGTTTTTTTCTTTGATGCACATATTATCATTTCCTCTGTTTTTAAAATAACACATGGTATTCCATTGTTTTGAACAGCCTCCATTACATATTCTAATTGTTTGAGTTGTCCATCCTTAGTGAAAATATTGTATATTTCTTGTGATATCGACATAAGGGTAACACATAAAATTAATTAAAAATTGAATAAAATAAATATTTGTTTTTTAATTTCTTAAGTAATGAGTATTCTATGAGATATATAAAATTACATTAATTTTATGAAGTTTAATTCTCTTTGGATAAATATATTAAATTATTTAAGATTAAAGAAATATTTAGAAATAAATATTTTGACCGTAATAATTTGTAACTGGGTATTTCTTTAGTTCTAGTTAATTGTTAACAATATTATAATTAAATAATTGTAGATAATTTTTATAAAACAATAAAAACCTATAATAAACTATTTATTGTATTTACGGTAATAATTAATATTAACTGCCCTAAAAAACAGCCTTTAAATTCAAATAAAAAAGCATTTAAATTGTTTTTAAGACATTTCAAGCATTTTGCTCGAGCATAATTTTCACAAAATCGAAATTATGATCTTTTTAAAAAAATATTTGTGAAATCACATCCAAAACACATCGTTTAGATTTTGGTTTGCTTGTTTTTATATAATCTTTTAGCACCACCAACTCGTCTCTATTGTTTGTGTGTTTATTTCTCTGTTCCTTGGCTCTAAAATGTTTCTTGAATGGTTAATTTTAAAGTGCCTATAATTTAAATTTTGAAGATCTTTATAACCTTTACAACAATCTGTACCATTATTGAACCTTCTTTAACATATTTTTTAATAGGTTCCTCAAGAATTTTGCGTTTCTTGGAATTGTTACATCAAAAAATATCTCCTGAATTATCCTATAAATACGACCAACAATCCACATTTGTTTATTGGGTTTTCCGACATTATATTTTGTTTTTGAAATGGCCGGCGTCTATTTTCACCCTTTTGTTTTTCCCACTTATTTTTATTATAAAGGACTCAAAAATAGATATTACTTATTTCAGACCATGAAATGGTATTTCGATTTCCGTCATTATATCTTTGAATCCTTTCTTTTGAGTCCACTCATATATTACTCGGTTGTAATAATTAAAGGTAACTTAATATTATTCAAAATATTGTCAACTCTTATTGAAACATCTTTTCATTGCATATTTTACCATGGTAAATTAAAATAAAATCATAAATAAACTTACTTCTTATCGTTTTAATATTCTTTCTACATAAAAAACATTTATGATTTTGTTTAAGAATTCCCAAATTATGCAAAAAAAGAAATAATTTCGCCAAACAGTTTATTTTCTTTCCTAAATCTATTTTATTCTTTTATTGTTATATTCATATTTAAAGCCTTGGGGTAGCTAATATTAACCATTGTTGTATTTACATAATAAATACATTTTGTTTATGATTTAGAATATTAGTTAAATTTTTATTAAAATTTTACTTAATATTATTATTATCCTTTTCTTGTTAAATTTTTCTTTCTATTGAAACTATTATGGTTTATAAATAAGATTATTTTTTTAGATAATTGTATATTATTTTTAAGAATATTGAATAAGTTTAATAGGATATAAAAATATATTATTAAAAATAAAAGTAATGATAATATGTTTTTTAATTGAAAAAATAAGTAAAGGAGATATAGTAAATTTTTATAAAATAATGATTAAAAAGGATTATTATTTTTTTGTATAAATTGTCAGTTTGAAAGAGTTAAAAAAATTTAATAAAATACTAATTTTCCAAATTAGATGATAATAAGCTTATTATATAACTATAAAATATTTCACGGAAATTGATCTATGAAGATTGAAAAGTTCTTTGGTCTGGTTTCTTTATTTTTTCAGAAGAATTATAGGAAATACAAAAAAAATCAAGTGTCCCATCTTAGAAATAGAGTATCTAGTAGTTCTATGAAGATATCGAACGAAAATTATTCAGTTAAATATAAAAATAAAGTATCACAGGCGTGGGGAGATTCAGATCAACATGACAAACAACTAACTATCGAATTTATTGACGATGAGGCAACAAATGTATCAATAGAAAAGGAAAATACTCTCAAAAATACCAATTCAATAGAACAAAATGTATCTATTAAAAAAATAAAGAATCCATTTTCAAAATTGTATCAACCGATAGATGAACTGGATCAAGAATATTCCAGAAATGGGTCATGTAGGAGAAAACACGCATCATTAATTTGTGAAAATACTAAAAAAGAAAAGAAGTATTTAATGCTATTTGCTAATATTCTAAACAAAAATGTAATTCCTCAGAAAAAAAAGTATAAAAAAATAAATGATATTGCGCTGAAATATGAACAAATGTGTGATAACTCTTTAAAGAACGAAATAAAAGAAGCAGCAAAAAAATCACAAACAGAAATGTTATTGGCAACTGACAATGGTAGTAAGAAAGAAATATTTGATGCCTTTAAATGTAAGTTTTTAAAATCATTTTATTTTGAGCAATTGTTAAATGTTATTAAAACAACGGTTTTAAAAGAAAAAGAATTCCAAGATTTTAATGGACTTCAAAATTTTTTTATAAGATTAGAAAATGAGGTGTGTTGTATAAAGAAATGTTGTACATTATCTAAAAAGGAAAATATAATTATAATTATTCAGAAACTGATTGATACATATGAATTAGTAGCATTTCATATAAGAGGAATATTAGATAACAATTATAATATGTTCTTAGTTTTAAATATAAAATTTATTCCAAAAGGAAAAAAAGATAAACTCGATTCAAAATTGTATGTAGATAAATTTATAACATCCAACTTTTTGATGGATTTTAATAAATTTAAAATGCATTTATCTGATTTACACAATGCAGTAATTACAGAAAAACTTGCTAGTAAAGAAACTAAATCATACGAAGAATTCATGTATGAAAGAGTAAGACTCAAAATTGAAAAACTTCTAGAATATATGAGATTATTTGTAAATTCTCGTATAATTACATCTGCCGGGCCATGTCTTTTAGTTTACAAAGTTGAACATATGATTGTCACATTAATAAAATCATCCAATATCTTTGAAGACGTATTTTTTAAAAAAGGACATTCCATCAACGATTTAAATTTATTTTTTATAATTCGAGGAAATCTTGCAGAATTATACAATTTATTATTTCGATCTGAATCATGTTCTACAGCAGAACGCTTAAATTTATTAGTAAATATGAAGGAAATATTAAACAAGACATTGACATCGGCTAAGTCTATGAAAAAAATTATGTCCGTACTTCATGATTTATTACACCATGCATATTATCATCGAGATTATAGATGGTCAAATTATATCAATGGAATACTCATTTATTATAATAGTGCAATTCCATATTCATATATGGAAAATATAAAGTTACTTCCCGAAGCAATAGAAAACATTCTACCACTTATCGATTAAATTCAATTTATGAATGTGAGATGTTATATAAAAGTTACAAATTGTATGTTTATCTATTTCTTAATAGCAAATCTTATTTTTTAATAATTTTAATTATTTATCTTCTTTTTACCGTTGTACGTGATATATTCAAAACTTGTTAGGTATTGTATACATGAATGATACATATTTTTATTTTCAATAGATAAAAAATATTATGGTATTGTAATACTATATTTAAATATATGTAAAATACACAGACAAGTTATGTCCAATCAATCACGTTATAATATCACTAATTACGTAAAATATATAATATATTTATATTACGCGGTTTTATCATGTATTATAGATGATTGATGTTTCTCTGTCGTATGCTCCAGATCGTTAGAAATTTATTAATGGTTTACTGGTTATTTCTCCATCTTGATAAAATTCTAATTTTTTTTAGTATAATATTGCTAAATTACGATTTAATACAGGGAGTATACACACACCAACCAAACATTACTTTAATATAACAGTGAGGTATATAATACATAATTAAGGTATACCAACGAGCCTTCATATATTTAACTCTTCTACTTCATTTTTTTGTAAACAATTTCCGAATTGAATAAATTTAGAATTTGATTATCGGAATATGATTACTAGGTTAAATTCCTCTATACTCAGCGATATTATACCATTATTATTAATAACTGGATAATATTTATTATCTATCGATTATGGTATTGTATATTTTTAGAAAATTATTTAGAATAATATATATTTTTTAACATATAAATAACTTAAATATAAATATTTTGTAAAAATAATTTTATTGGTGTTTATATACTTTTAAAACAACCTTATCTCATAAATATATCCAATTATATTTTTCACCTTGTTATCAATATATATTTTATTTTAAATTTACTTGAATACTATTTTTACGCGGCCCATGTTAAATTTACCACATCCGTTACCAATATTTACTTTCAAACCGTCAGACGATAGCTGGAAAGAAAATTTAATAATATCAAGCATTGGAAATGATCTTTTTCAACCAGTAAAAATTTTAGATAATTTTCTAACTTTTAAAAATATTTTCTACAATAATATTTCTAAAACGAATATCAATAAAATTGAAAAATTATCAACCACGTGGAAAAAAGTATATAAAGTGGAACTTGATAGTACACTTTCTTATAACCCAGGAGATAGTGTTGGTATTATAGTTTCCAATAGAGAAATATATGTAAATGAAATTTTTAAAATATTAAATATTAAAGATAGGTCAATTGAAATAAAAATCAAAGATAAAAAGAGTAAAGAATTTAAAATTGTGTATAGAGGATTGATAAGTGATTATTTTCGAAATGTTTTTTCTTTTACTGAAATTCCCAAGAAGTCTTTTTTAAAGGCAATTATAGAATGTTCTGAAGAAAAAGAAATAATAAAATTTTTAGTTAGCAAAGAAGGATCTAAAAAATATTTTGAATTGCTAAAATATAATTTAATAGAAATTTTAACCTTTCTTAAAGCAAAGCCAACATTGGAGCATTTGGTTTATTTTGCCAATAATATAAAACCAAGATATTATTCTTTAACAAATGAAGATAAAAACCTAGAATTTTATATCGGCGTGGAAAACACAGAACACATCAAAGGACATTGTTCTTCTTTCTTTGATAATATATATTTTAACTCTAAAACACACAAAGAAAAACATGTTTATGTTCTCGGTGTTAAAAAGAATGAATTTTTTAATTTAAGAAAATCAAAAAAATATTTATTTATTAGTTGTGGCATAGGAATAACACCTTTTATTTCGTTTTCTAATCATATTGATAATTATTGGGTAATACATGGCACAAGAAGTAAACAAGATGATCTTACCACACATTTAAGAAAAAAAGGTGAGATAACAACGATAATATCCAAACATGAAAGAATTGAAAATTTTATTAAAAATGAATTGGTTGGTGATTTTATAAAAGAAAATTGCTTATTATATATTTGTGGTCCTATCGAAATGCAGAAAAAAGTTTATAACACCATTAAAGAGTTTTATAACTTCGTACTAAACGAAAAAAGAGTCTTTTTTGACAGTTGGTTATAAAAAGAAGCAATATTAAAAATTTATTTTTTACATCTCATCTTCTTTAATTAACCTCAAACATTTTCTTAACGTTCTTCTAGAAATATAACCATCCTCTAATAATAAAAATCCATACATGCCTACAATATTTTCTCTAAATTCTTTGCTCTTTCCTGCTAAATTTTCATTTATGTTTTCCAACAGGAATTCTTGTGATTCTATTTCTTTTGTTGTACCTGAAATAACCGGAAAAAATAAAGATCCGGTAATAGTAGAATTATCGAAATCTAAATGATCTAATATTTCTACAAGGAATATGGCAAAAACCTCCAATAAGTCATAATTGGAAGCATTCCACATTATTCTAAATAAATTAACTTGTTGTACAATAGTTTCTATAGGTAAATTGTTATTAAGCAGAGGTTCTATGGTTGAGATTAAATAATCGAGAACATCTGAATAAAAAGATTCTTTATTTTTGGGTTCGTCTTGGCTTTCAGAATCTGTTGGTTCTTCATCGCATAATGAGATTTGAATTATACCGTCTGCATTATTGCTAATAACAAGACAATCAGTAAGATTTTCAGTTACAGAAACACCATCCCAAATAATACAATCATTTAGACTTGCTTTTACTTCACATCCATCTGATATAAAAGACGATCTCACTGGTATATCTTCTTCAATTTTAGAATTTCTACCAACAATAGATTCTGAAATTCCTTCAAGTTCATCCGCAAAATAATAACCATACACAAACCTTTGTATATCGTTTCCTATTCCCAGTTCAATTTTAAATGTAGAAGGACTATGAGGTACAGCATATCTACGTTTAAATTCATCATTTATAAAGAAATAATCTTTTAAAGAAGTAAGAGATGTAGCGAAAAAGAAGTCTTCTGATTCTTCCTCAATATCTTCTGATTCTTCATGAATGTTATTTTTATCATTGTTCAATTTAATTCTTTTCAATTGTTCTTCTAATTTGTCAGCCTTTCTCTTTTCTTCCGGCACAAAAGCCATTATTTTATAAGAATAAGGATTAAAAAGTAATAATCCTTCGATCATATCATCCAATGTTTGATAATCAAAATTATCTCTAAACAAAGAAAATACTTCTTTTGTAATTACTATAAATCCATGAGCAGAAAGATCAGCATTCATTTCTATTTCTCCATATTTATTTACTACATCTAAAAGCGTATCATCAAATCCTTCTTTATCCGATGTATACTTATAATACACAATTTCTTTATCCTTCATCCCATAAAGCCTATACAATTTACTTTTCTGTCTTCTAAATAAATATGTTGTCATTATAACATTTTTCATTTTTTTCCTATATTCCTTATGTTTTTTCAGAATTTTTCTCAAATCGAAAGTAGTAAAATTATTAGCAAAGATAACAATAAAATTCTCTATCTCAAAATTTAAACAATCCATTTCTCTTATAATATCACCGAATGATCTTACTTCTATATTAAGATGTTCTATATTCAACAAAGTACTATATTTTGTATTTTTAATATATTCCAAGACAGATCTTATCCTCTCACCACCAACAATAATAATATCCAAAAGATCTGAGACATACAAAGATTCTAATATATATTCTATCAATGGAATATTCAAAACTGGAAACAAAGCTATGTTATTTTTAATATCAAATATAGATTCCGGTATATTTTCTATTTCATAATGGTCACATACCAATAAAACTTTTTCATGATAATATCTTGAATAATTCATACGAGGGTAAATTCTACAGAATAAAAAATATCATAAAAAAATAAAAAAGAAATCCAAAAATAATACGTAAAATATTAATAATTGGATCTAAAATGTTATTAAAAATAATAAGATAAAAATATTAAAATATGAAGAAGTATTGTATTTAATTTATTATTATATTTTATTTTTATTAGATTAAAGTATTTTTATGTTTACTGAATATAATATTATTTTATAACTGAAATATCTATTAATATTGTTCATGGTTAAATGAAATCAATAATAAAATGGTATTAAACTAAAAATAAAAAGGTTTAAAAAATATATTTTATCTCTTTTATTTACATTCGTTATGTTCATCTATTATTTTATTTTTTATTTCATCACTAACCAAATTATATTTTATTATCTTTGAAATTAAAGATTCTTTGTCGGTGTGTTGATTTTGATATTTATCTGAATATCTTTCAACATCCTTAATTTTTTTATTTTCTATTTTATTACATGTTAATCTTTCATGTATTTCTTTTTCTATTTTTATAAGAGTATCATCAACGACTTTGTCTTTAATAGAAAAATATTTATTATTCATTGGGGAAAAAAGAGAAAAAATATTTTATAATGGAATTTTTATTTAACCTCCACAGCAAAATAATGTAGAAAGACATGATTTTGTTTGCTGCGTTTCTTCCTTCTTCTTATCATATATATGGGCTGCTACTTTTTCAAAAATTAAATCCACATTTTCTCCAGTTCTTGCTGAACATTCGATAAAATCTACTGCGTTTATTTCCTCCGCGATATTTCTACCTATTTCTTCTGATACTAACTTTTCTTTGTTGACTTCATTATTTTCTTCCTCTCTTAAATCTTTTTTGAGTCCAATTAAAAAATATCCTGCGGTTGGACAGTAATTCTTTATTTCTAAAACCCATTTTTTTGCAATATTATCTAAAAGATCTGAATTTTCTACGGTGTAACACAATAAAACAAGATCTGTATCTCTATATGATAATGGTCTTACTGAATCATAATCTTCTTGACCTGCAGTATCCCATAGAGTTAATGATACTGCTATTGTGTTATTATCTATCTTTACTTCCTTTACAAAATTGTCAACTACTGTAGGAATATATTCTTCGGGAAATTTATTTCTTTTAAAAACTTCCAATAGACATGTTTTTCCACACGCACCATCGCCTACAACAACGACTTTTCCTGATACTGATTTCGCTTCATACATGATAATCCTTTAGCAAGATTTCAAATATAGTTCTACGGAGAAGGAGACCAATCATAATTAAGATATAAAAGGAGAATCTTTTAATGTAAATCTAGATTATTTTTATATGATTTTTCCTTTTTTGAGTTCCAATTTAACATTTAATTGTAACTGATAATTAATAAATCTAAAAAAATATTTTATTAAAAAGATCGTACAAATATATTTCGTTCTCAATAAAATTTATTGGTCATAAATTATTAATCAAAAATCATTTTATCATTTTTTTGTTATAAAAACATCTAAAGATTATTTTTTATCACCGTATTTAATTGCTTATGAAATGTTCTTTCAATTAAAAAAGAAGAAATGTATTTTAACATAATAGAAAAAATAGTATGATTTATAAAATTAAAATACTTAAAAGAAACATATGTGTATATTTTATTGGTTTAAGTACATGGATTAAAAGAAAAAAAGAAATATTGATATGGTATCGTTATTGATTATTAAAAATTTATAATTAATAGGTTTATAGATATTTTAGTTTTTAAAAAAAGAATTTAATATATTTTTAAAAATATTTATTAATTAGCTTTTAATAAATAGTAACATTATATGCTTTAATTTTATATGTGATGATGAGCAAACCTCTCGTTAATTTATTACCAGGGCATTACGGCCTATAGCTTTACAACAACTCGAACAATAGAACATTTGTAATACAAATTATTTTTTAATAACACTTTAATCATAGCTAAAGTATTATTTACTTTACAATCCATAGATGATCCAAGATTATTAGTTTTTTTAAATACATAATATATTTGTATTATGAGATTTTGCTTCATGTATGTATTAATCCTATATAATATATGAAGTATTTTCTATATAATGATTTATTCTTTGTTAGAAATAAAGTATTGATAATAATTTTATAAGACATCCTATCAATTAATCACTTATTAAAATTTTGTTTGAATTAAAAAAGGTAATAAATTATTAATATTAAATTAACTATTATTTTATATTATATCTTTATTTATTTGAGTATTTTATTTTCAGGCAATTTTTACTTTTTCAATTTTATTAAAAACAAAAAAACAAACATCCTTATGCATAGTGAAAAGAAAATATTAGATACGAAATGTAAAGATATTGATAAAATAGTAGCAGATATTCGTTTACAATGTGCTTTAGCAGTAGAAATAGCACAATCTGGACATCCAGGTTCTGCGTTAGGATTATCTCCATTTTGTCACTTACTTTTTTCCGAATTTTTACAATTTGATCCAGATGATTCAAAATGGTTGAATAGAGATATATTCATACTTTCAAATGGCCATGTATGTCCAATACAATATGTTATGAATATCCTCAGAGGATATATTACAATGAATGATCTTAAGGAGTTTAGAAAAATACATAGTCTTACACCAGGACATCCTGAGTATGGAATGCCTGGTGTAGATGCAACATCAGAACCTTTGGGACAAGGTGTGGCAACAGCTGTAGGATTTGCTATTGCACTGACAAAAATGAAAGAATATAATAAAGAGGCAGAAATCTTTAATAACCAGGTATATTGTATCTTTGGTGATGGATGTTATCAAGAAGGAATTACCCAAGAGGCTTTTTCCTTAGCAGCATTGTACAAACTAAATAATCTAACATTTATTTATGATTATAATAAAATGACTATTGATGGTTCTACTGAGATTTCAATGGATGAGAATGTAGAAATGAGATTTGAAGCTTTGGGATTTGAAGTAATTAATATTAAGGATGGTAATACAAATATAAATGGAATGAGGGAGGCTCTTAATAAAAAAACCGATAAAACAAAAATGATTATTCTTAACACCACAATAGGAATGGGATGTGGATGGGCAGGAGAAAATCGAGTTCATGGTGAGCCAATAGGAAAAGAAAATATTGAAAATATGAAAAGAAAATATAATCTTAAGGAATTTGAATTTTCTAATGAAACTGCTAAATATTATGAAAATACCAGAGAAAAAATGAGAATAAAAAGAAAAGAATGGAATGATCTAAGTAGAAACCTCGAAATTAAACCAAAAGTAAAAAAAGTAGATTTAGAAAAAATAATTACTAATTTACATCTTACCGCTAAATCAACAAGAAAACATTTCGGAGATGCGATAAATGAGATGATAGATTATGCAGAATTTATTGGTGGTTCGGCTGATTTAACACCATCAACAAATACAAAAGCAAAGAACGTAGAAGAATACACAAAATTCAACAGGAATGGTTCTTTTTTGAGATTTGGAATTAGAGAACATGGGATGTTTGCTGTAATGAATGGAATTGCATCATATGGAGTACATTTACCCTTTACAGGAACATTCTTAAATTTTATTACTTATGGTTTCCCATCAACAAGGTTAGCAGCACTTGGTAATCTACATCTATTTTATATTTTCACCCATGATTCTATCGGACTCGGAGAAGATGGGCCCACACATCAGCCTATAGAAGCATTACCTCTTATTAGAGCAACACCTAATTTGGTATGTATGCGTCCTTGTGATGGATTAGAAACCAGGGTTGCTCTTTGGTGGGCTATAAACAATCCTATGCCATCATGTATCTGTCTCTCTCGTCAAGAAGTTCCACTCGTGGATTCAACAATAGATGCTAAATTTGGAGCATATGCTATATCCCAGGTAAAAACACCATCCTATATTTTGTTAGCTTCGGGATCTGAAGTTGTTATATCAATTGCAGCTAAAGAAATACTAAGTAAAAAAGGTATAGAAGGTAATGTGGTATCTTTTATGTCTTTTGAAATCTTTGAAATGCAATCGGATGATTATAAAAACAGCATAATGTTAGATTGCTTAAGAATAAGTGTTGAAGCAGCATCTACTTTCGGATGGAGTAGATATGCTCATAAATCAATCGGTATTGACAGGTTTGGACTCAGTGGAAAATGTGAAGATTTATATGATTATTTTGGATTTACACCAGAAAAGATCGCAGAGAAAGTTGAAAAATGGTTGGAAGAAAAAAAATAAAAGAGATTAATAAGTAAAAGTTCGTGAACGAAATTTTATATTTTATATTTAAAGACTTCATTTTAATTATTGTGATTACATAACAACAATCTTTAAACGATATTAATTTTAATGAAGTTCTCCCTTGTTTTGTTTCTCCTTTATCAAAATTTCAAAAAACAAATAAGTTAATTTGATAATTACTTTTTATTCCTTGAAGAAATTTCCCCTTAATGAACAATTTCTTATCGTCAACAAGAAATACAAAACAAAAAATAGAAAGACTTGGTGAATACTTAGAAAAATTCAAATATACATACAAACTCAAATCTCAATCTGTTTCAACAGAAAACGAAGAAAAAATGATGGATAATCAACTTACAGCCATAAATGACCTATTCAAAAAATTATCTGCAGAAATAAAACTAGATTTAAAGAATATGTTGGAAGAAACAGAAATTGAAAAGGAAACCAATACAGATAAGTTTTATTTGGATGCTAGAATGAAACATTGGCAAGCTTTAACACGTAATCTTAGTAATGTCATTAATGAATATAGAAGTGTTCAGATAGAATACAATAATGAAGAGAAAGAAAAATTAAAAGGTCAATATCTTATAGCAAATCCATATGCTACACGAAAACAACTTGAAGATGTTGTTAACACTGAAAAAAATGAAGATATATTGAAATCAGCATTTTCGCTACAATCTGTAAAAAATAAAAAGCATATAATAGAAAGGGCAAAATGTAGAAATGAAAGTATCAAAAGTATTGTTAAAACAATAAATGAGCTTTGTCATATGATTAATGAAATATCTGAAATGACAAAAGGACAAGGAGAAATGATAGATAGAATTGAGGTACAAATATCTGCAACAAAAAATAAATCAGAGAAAACTAAAGAAGAGTTGACTAGCGGCTTGGCTGCGGCTAAACGAAGAAGATTCTGGAAAAGAATTTTCTTGGTATTAATTATCATCGTGATCCTTGGGTTTTCTATATGGGGAATTGCATCTCTGGCACCTTTATTAAAAAGAAGAAAATAATTTATAAATAATCAATGAAAATACATGGTTCGTTTTCTTATATATTTTTAAATAAATTTTAAACATTTGATAATCATATTTTAAAATTTTTATAATCATATAAATATTATATTTTATGTATTTATTCGGTGAGTTAAATTTGTTATATTTAAATTCTCCATTTCAAAAGTAAAAATATATCTACTTTGATTTGTGTAAAAATGTTTTGATTTTAAGCTTTTAATTTATCAAAAATGAATAAATGTTCTTTTGTAATTCAGAATCTATTTATTAAGATTATATAACGATGAATGAGTTTTTAAATGATACTCGTAAAATATCCTTGGACATAAAAAAGTCGGAAAGATACTTAAATAAACTAATTATAACATGTAATAGGAAATTACATTCTATTTTAGATGAAGATGAAGAAAAGCAAACAGAAAAAAGGATAGAAATAATAAATGATTTATTCAAACAACAAATAACACAGATAAAATTTGAGCTTAAGGAAATGGGCGATAAAAATACACATTTGAAAGAAAACAGTAAAGATAAATTTTTAATTGTAACAAGAAATGCGCATTGGCAATCGCTTACTAAAAAATTCAATCATGTTGTCGATGAATATAGATTATCACAATTGGATTACAATAGGGAAGAACAAGAAAGATTAAAAAGTCAATATCTTATTGCGCATCCAGATGCTACAAAAGAACAATTGGATGATTTATTGAATACTGAAAAATCTGATAATGTTATTAAATCAGCTTTTGTATGCGGTTCTCATTCTTCTAAAAATATTTTGAATAAAGCTAAGCAAAGAAATCAAAATATCAAACAAATAGTAAAAAGAATACAGGAGATATGTGAAATGATGAACGAATTGAAAGAAATGATACAAAGCCATGGTGAAATAATAGATAAAATAGAAATAAATGTCAGTAAAGCTAAATTTTCTACTGCGGCAGCAATAGAAGATTTATCTGATGCTCTTTATTATCAGAGATCAGCTATGACATTTAAAAGGATCATTTATACCATATTATCTATTGTTGTTATTGGGATAATAATTTCATTGTTGATCGCACTTTCTGTAATCTTTTGAAATATTTTAATATTATAATGAAAATATAATAATTTCTTTCTTTTAAGATGATATATGACGTTTAATTTAATAAAACAAAATTGGTTTGCGTTTGTGTGTCTCCCTTGAAATGGACATATTTCTTTCTACGGTCTTAGAAATAAATAGGAAAATTGGGAAATTAAAAGAATATTTACAAAAATTAGAATATATTTCGAATATTAAATATAATTCTGTAATGGATGAAGACAAGGAAGAAAAACTTGATCGGAAAATTGAAGCTATTAATGTGGTATTCAAAGAATTATCTAAAGAGGTAAAAGGTGATTTACAAAATATCGGCGAAGGAACTATCGCAGAAGAACACAGTGAAACCCCCAATGGATTCTACATTGAAATTAGAATAAACCACTGGAAAGTTCTTACAAAAAAGCTGAGTGATGTAATTAACGAATATAGAACAATACACGTAGAATATAATAGAGAAGAACAAGAAAAAATGAAAAAACAATTTCTTATAGCACACCCAGAAGCGACAGATGAAGAATTAGCCGATATTTTAAATACAGATAAATGCGATGATGTAATAAAATCCGTATTTGTAGTAGGATCCCACTCTTCTAAAAATATCCTTGAAAAAGCTACTAAAAGAAATCAAAGTATTAAAAAGATAGTAAAAACGATACAAGACCTATGCGATATGATGAACGAACTAAAAGAAATGGTTCATGAGCATGGAGAGGTTATAGAGAAAATAGATGTAAATGTAGAAAAATCAAAAGAAAGAACAAAAAAAGCGAAAAAAGATTTAACAGAAGCTTTAGGGTTTCAGATAGCAGCAACAAGAATGAAAAGAATATTAGTGATTGTTGGTGGAATAATTCTCATCGTTGTTGTAATTATTATAATTGTAGTTATAGCATCAAAGGTAGCGAAATAATAAATAAATTATAAAATATAATTATTATTATTTTATAAAATAAATATTATTTATCAAATCTCTTTTGCTCATTTCAATCTAAATAAGTTCTTGAATATTAAATACATTTTCCTTTTCTATAATATTTGTGGTAAAAGACTATTTATATCATATTATATAATTATTTATATGGACATAGGTTTTACTTATATTAATATCATTGTATTATAACTTTATTATAGCTCAAATATTAACAAAATTATAATAAATTCATTAATTATTATTTGGAATCCAATATATGATTGCTGCATCCAACAAATACCCAAATCAATTTGTTGAACACATCATCCTTATATTTCACAACCTTTAATATTATTTTTTGAAAAAAATATCTTAATGATAAATTTATACCATGAGTTTTTGTGTCATGGTTATATTATATATATTTTAATTTAATAAATTGGTAACAATCGTTTTAATTTTCAAAAAAAGGTATATAAAAGAGACCCTTATGGTGAAAATTAATGTTTTTAATAGTTTGGATTAATCTCATTGATGAGAGAAACACAAGACTTTTTTGATTATTTGGTGGGTTTTGGTATCTTAAAAAAATTCGAAAAATGTTATAAATGTAAAAAAGTATTAAAATTAATAGCTAATGAAGACGCAGACAAAAGATTATTGAAATGTGCTAATTCAAGATGCACAAATACTCCATTTTCTAACAGAAAAAAAATCATTATTATATGGTTTGAAGACAACTTTATCAAAAATTTTATTAATAATTTATGACATTTCAAAAAAAAATTAAGAGAAAACGGTATTTTTAATACTACCTATGTAAATATTAGGAATATATTATGGAATAAAATAAAATATCTACCCAAAAAAAAAGAATAAGAAGAAAAGGATTAACAGCCGAGGGCGAGGAAACTTACCCTAGAAAAAGAAAGTATAATAGCAGTAGAATAACAAAAAAAACAATGGTGTGTTGGTGGAGTATATAGAGAGACAAAAGAGTGTTTTTTGAAATATTTTTTTTTGTTTTCCACCAGAGGAGGAGAAAACCTTTCACCCACTTATTACTAGGGTCTTGCGACTATTACACTCCATGGTAATAAGGGTCAGGGATCCCGGGGTCCGGATACTGAGGGCCTTGCACCCTCTAAAAACTCCCCTGTTTTTTGAAATAACTACTAAAAGAAATGCATCAAAACGTAAAAAATCGTAGTTCGCAGTATAAAAAAGGAAGAACCATTATTTCTGATTCGCAGAAATGGGATAATCCATTAACGTAATGAATTATACTCATTATGCGTAAATCACTCCAAGAATTTTGTGGATCCAAATAATCCTGCAATCCACACACAAAACATAAAGAATAAGTGGAAACATATGAACATTTTAAAAAACAGGAGGATCTAATAGGAGTATTTTTTACGAATGAAACTTTTATTTATCAAAGTTTTCTGGCCGGTTGCGGCCTACCATGGTCTGTGACTTTCGGTTCCTCGAGCGAAGTTAAACTTGTACTAACTGGTTTCGTTACAGATATGCATTAATCTCATCTTACCTTATGCCCAGAGTGTTAGGATTTTGCGTCTGGTGCGCGTCGCCGCCCCCACTTCCAGCTCTTAAGGAATTCCCAGCCTCTTTCGTTGCATAGTATTGGCCGAGTCACAAATCAATACAGGGATTGCAACTACATCAGCTGAACACTACTTTAATCTAGTAGCGGGGCCGTCATACAAGGCACAGCTATGCTGCGCTATCGAAACCTCACCCACTCAACATCCTTTTTCTTCTCTTCTCCGTTTATTATTATTCTTTTTTTGTTTTGAAAATTTTTCTGGATGAGGGATTCGAACCAGCCAGGCTTGGGGTTTGGTTACCACCCCACGACCACTAGGCCAAGCGGGACATCTAATAGGAATAAAAATATAAAAAATCATACAAGATAATATTTTTATTTATATGATAGAAAAGACTCATTTTCCGCATTATTGAACTTATTAGAAATTAGTTAATATTTATTTTTTTAAAACCACTCTTTTATATACCTTTTTTTGAATGATAAAACGACCTTTTACCAAAACTTCTAATTCAAGTAAAAATTTTTTAATTTTTAAACTATTTATTTATATGACATACATTGGGAAAATAACGTCTAAAATTTAATTGATTGATTTTATAAATAAATATTTAATTTCATCGAATGTTGTTACATATTTCATACCACAAAATTACTTTACATTCTCTTATACACCAATATAGAAGCAGTTCGTGATATTTCTTCAGAATTAAGACATATATTTCCTTTAGTAATCTCTGTATCATTATACTTAACCCAATACTTTCCAGCTTTATTTCTGATATAAATAATATAATGACCACATGTCATACTTCCTTGATGTGTTATAATAGCGTAAATGTCAAATGGGTCATTTTCTATATTGATTTGTTCGTCGATAAATATAACAGAGTGGTCTTTAGAGATATTCAATGGATCGTTTTTCATCTTAGTTTGTTCATCTATAAATTTAGCAGAGTGGCTTGTAGAAGCACCGGAATGATATCTTTTTAGTGAAAATATAATAAATTCGGATACGTATACAAACATTTTAGCTCTTATTATATAATTTTCATTATTTTCTATACCATAATGTTTCATAATATTACATTCATGAGGGACTTTTTTCATAGAAGGACTTTCTAAATAAAATTCAATCGATTTTTTTATACTGCTTTTTATATCTAAATGTATGATATGCGAAAAATCAGAATCATAATAGTCTTTTTTCTCACACAATGCACAATTATAAAAATCTCTTGTAAGTGTCGACCAAAGGATTACACTATCAGGTAGATTTTCATAATTATTTTCATCCACTGTAACATCTCCTATACCTTCTTCAACAAGTTTATTCGCAATAAAAATAAATATCTCTCCTAAATCCTGTTGTTGTTCTGGATTATAATCTGCAAATTCACAAAGTTCTCTATAATCTCTAGATAAATCTATTCCTCCTTTTCGATACTTTTTCGTCTCCATTTCAAAAAATATGTTCTGCAAGAAATTTATACAGTCAGCATCCTGCTCAGCTTCAAGAACCAAATCTCTAAAATTTTCTATGCTAAACAAGAGCTGAGCGATTACATTAAAATAACAAAATACACCAGTATTTATCAATCTTATTAAATCCATATAACCCATAATTCATTTCTATCCATATAAACATAAAACTTAAAAAGGAAAATTGCCTGTAAATCAAAAGTTCATTCTAAATGGGAAAATCACGAGAAATATTTACCATATGTTTCAATTATTATAATTTACATTATTTATTAAATTAATTTTGATTGAAAAATATTTTAATTCCGATAAAGACACCTATAAAACATATTTTTTACCCCTAATATTTGTTCGACAAAAAGAATTATAATATTAATTTCATTAAAGACATACTATATATGTTTATTGTAATGGAAAGAAATATAATTACTTTTACTTCAAAAATTTAATTTATTAAATTATTCATTTAAATAATGAATATTCATCCAATGATCACATAAATATTTATTTAACAATATTTGATTGGTAACTATTCTCCTTATTCTATCAAAACAATTTACCACACAATATCTCTTTTCATAAATACAGCCGTATATCCCTTTAATTAATTTTTCAAAAAATTTTGTATTGTTTCTTTTTATAATGAATTTTATTGGATATATTTTGATACTTTTTTTAATTTCAACATTTTATTGGATATTTTTTTCAAGACAAATTATGATTTTTCAATTTTATTTGTATGTATTCTACTTATTGGATTACAAAGTTTTTTTTAAAAGGTTTACTATATAATAAACGTAATTTCCATATAATAATTTAGAATGACTATTTATTATTTATCAAATAAATAATAAATCCTTCTTCTATATATTTTTTTATTAATGGAATTAATGTCTCATTATTTTTATTTGCAGTAAAAATAGTATTTCTTTCCTTATTTTTTTAACCATGTCTTGAAATTAGGTATCATTCACAATACCTATTATATTTTTTGTGAATATTTATTTCATATACTTCAATTATTATTATGTGCCTACCTATTTTCCATATTGATTCAGTGCATATTTTTTTTTATTGTAACCTACAACTTTATAATAATGTTTTAAAGGTTTTTTTTGTAACATTAATTATAGAAAATTTTATTTTTGTACTGAAATTTTAAACCATTATTTTACAAGTAAAATCACAGGAGATATATTATTATTCCCCAAAGTATATATTTTTTAAAAATAAAGAAAGTTTTTTACAATGTTTATTAGAATAAATTACATGATATTTTTTAGGACATGAAATCCGATACTAACAACAAAATTTTTTAAATAAAATTTGCTTAAAACAAATAGATTTTTCATCTACATCTTTTTTGTTTCAAGCATTAAGAATAAGTCCCGTCTGGCCCAGTGGTCGTGGGGTGGTAACCAAACCCCAAGCCTGGCGGGTTCGAATCCCTCATCCAGAAAAATTTTCAAAACAAAAAAAGAATAATAATAAACGGAGAAGAGAAGAAAAAGGATGTTGAGTGGGTGAGGTTTCGATAGCGCAGCATAGCTGTGCCTTGTATGACGGCCCCGCTACTAGATTAAAGTAGTGTTCAGCTGATGTAGTTGCAATCCCTGTATTGATTTGTGACTCGGCCAATACTATGCAACGAAAGAGGCTGGGAATTCCTTAAGAGCTGGAAGTGGGGGCGGCGACGCGCACCAGACGCAAAATCCTAACACTCTGGAGCATAAGGTAAGATGAGATTAATGCATATCTGTAGCGAAACCAGTTAGTACAAGTTTAATTTCGCTCGAGGAACCGAAGGTCTCAGACCATGGTAGGCCGCAACCGGCCAGGAAACTTTGATAAATAAAAGTTTCATTCGTAAAAAAAAAGCATTAAGAATAATTTTTTTTGTAAACCTTTTTTTTATCAGAGTTATAATACATATTCAGTTCTTAATTTTATTTCATGTTATATGTGTCATTGAATAAATTTATATTTTCATATAAAGTAAATATTTTGTATTTACTTTCTGGATTATACATAAAATTATTAATTTTAAAAAAACCTTCAGGATGGTATACAGTGATTATCAGATTTAAAAAATATTTGAAAAAAAACCACAAGTTTCAATCTTTTTGAATACAAAACTAACAGGATTACAACAATATAACATTATGTGCTTATATAGGTCTTATCGTGTTATATAAAAGAATACTCAAAGACGCCTGTGTATTTACAGTTGATTTGAGCAATATATATTTACCTGAGAAATTGATAATTTCATAAAAACAAACTGGTGAGAACGTATATCAAATAAAATTTCCATCCTTTGAAACAAAAGATAAGATGATGTTAATGTTAATATCATAAAAATCAATAAATATATTTTGAAAAATATCCAAGAGCCGAATGTTAAAATTAACAATAGAATGTAATAGGTAACGATATTTCTATAAATAAAAGTTTCATGTATTAAAAATATTCCTTAATAAATTTTTTAATGAATATTTTTATTTGATAATTAAACCATCTAACAGTTTTCATATTTACTTAAATAATAACATTTATTTTTAAAACAATTGATTATTTTTGTATTTCAATTTTTTTAAAATGTGAAATTAAGAGAATTTAAAATAGCAGCCATAGCATCGTTGTTAAAAGAATAATTTAAATTATTTAATATGATTTTTTATTTTAAAATTCTATGCTTGAATCCTTTTCTTTAAGTTTATGGAAAATACTAACAAATTCCTTAAAAGCACCCTCCAAATGTGTTGATTGATCAATTGAATTAGAAATAAATATGTTATTTTCTTCTTTTTCTACTTCATATATTTCTTCTACTTTAAAAAATATATCTACCACATCACCTAATTTATCTATAATCCATGATATTTCTCTTTCTGGATCTTCGGTTTCTTGTATTGTGCTTATAATGACTAGATTATATCCAGATGGGGTTGTACTCTCTGGTTCTCCCAATGTAAGTAAAAATATATCATTTTCTCTATTTAAACTATCTTTTAAAAATAAAACCTGTGAAGATTTACATGTGGGCAAAAAACTTATGTTTCCTTTTACAATACAAATGCATCTTATCACTTTTTGTTTAATATTTATGTTATTTGGGAAATATGATGGCTCTGATATTATTTTTTTAGCTAATATTTCACTTTCGCCATCTATTCCTTTTAATTTTATTTTAAAACCTTTTGATGGTTTTGTTTTTAAAATTTTCGTTTGGTGTTCTTTGATTTGTATTTTTTCCACAGTATTAATTATTTCTTTTTCAAAAATATCTTCATATTCTTTTTCTGCATTAATCCTTTCTATTTCTAAAATTTGCGTGTTTAATCTAAATTCAGATCCATAAACTGCAGATCTTCTAGAAAATGCCTGAGAAATTTCCGATAGACCATACAAAGGATAAATATACGGAGAAGATTCTTTGTTGTGTGTTATTATAGAATTTAAATATAAAATAATATTTTCATATGTTTCCATAGGACTTTTTTCTAAATAATCATCATCTAGATTTAAAGCTATTGCATGCCCCACAAGCACGATAGCGTCTTTAGATAATCCATAACTTTTAAACTCTTCTCTCATTGTTTTCTCCATTTTTTTACTTTTTTTAACAACCTTCCTGATATCCCAAAAAAATTTTACCATTAATGTTTTCTGCCATAATCCTAATATTTTCGTTTCCAAAGATTTTTTCTCGTTCGTTGGAATTACATAGAGTTTGTCTTTATATACATAAGAAGTTGGAATAAGTTTAAAGCTTATAATCTCTGTTAAATCTTTACCTTCAAGATACTTCTCAAAATTCCCATTTGATAATATGGTTTTGGGGACTAAATCAATAGAAAATTTTCTATCCAACTTTAAAAGCTCCTCTACTGGTTGTTTATTAAATTCTGAAACAATTTCTGAATAGGATAATGATCTAAGAGATGAGCCATAATTCTTATGTTTGTCAATTTGTAACACTTTTTTCTTGTTTCTGGATAATAATTCACTAAGCATACATTCTATAATTCCTGTTCCTAAAATTATATAATCATATTCTTCCATAAAGGGTTAGGTCAGCGTAAAATTTATTTGTTTTTTGATAAATATAAAATCAGAATACTGATATCAGAGGTTTATGTATAAATTAAATAGTTTATATCTTTCTCGAAATAAAAAATACTTTTTTCATATATTTATGTTATACGAACTATTTAAAAATAATTTTATGCATAAATACCCATGGCATACAATCCAGATCTAAAGAAACGTATACAAGAAATGCAATCCATTTTCGATGAGATACATTATAAATTGGAAAACAAGAACTATTCACCTATAAAGAAGAAAACTCTTATACAAAATTCTGATAAAGAATTATTACAATATTTTCAGGAGAATGAAAATATAAACAATGAAATAAATAAATTTAGAGAAATAAAAAAATCTATGAATATAGAAGACAATATTCAAAAAACTAAAAAAGAAGAGGAAGTTACTATTTTAAAGAAACGTAATCTTAATAATTTAAAACTTATTGAAAAGCTAAAATACAAATTGAAAACAAATAATGGTAAAGACGAGAAAATACAAGAAATTAAAGATGATTTATCTGTATGTAATGATAATGTTGATAAATTAATTAATCATTTTAAATTTATAACGCAGAAATATGTTGTGATGAATGCAAAGCTAAGAGAATATGAAAAACAAATTTCAGAATTAAAAGAAAAAAATATTTATATTGAGCAAGAAGAAAAAATAACAAGAGAAGAATTACTTAATATCAAAGGGAGTTTAAGGGTGTTATTAAGAATCAGAAATAAGAAAAATAACAATAGAGGACCTTTTAAAATCTTAGGAACAAAATCATTGTTGATAGAAAACAAAAGAGATAAATTTCAATTTGATCATATATTTGAGGCAAAAAGTACTCAAGAAAATATATTTAGGGAACTTAAACCTATTATATTATCAGTATTAGATGGTTATAATATTTGTATATTTGCATACGGACAAACAGGTAGCGGTAAAACTTATACGATGGAAGGCGAAAATGAAAATTTAGGAATTATTCCAAGAGCAATTAAAAGTATTTTTATGCAGTTAAAAAAATACGAGAAAAAGAAAATTACAATAACACAAATAGAGATATACAATGATCAAGTGAAAGATTTAATCGGTAATAAAAATGTAGAAATTAGATATGAAAATGACGAACTAAAATTGAATTCTGAGAAGATAGAAATAACAAATGAAGCACAATTATTAGAAATTCTCAAAAAAGCAAATGAAAAACGATCCGTAGGAGAAACAAAATGTAATTTGAACTCTAGCAGAAGCCATTCTCTGTTCACAGTAAAAATTGAAATATATGGAGAAGAAATAATCAACGGTACAATTTCATTCATTGATTTGGCAGGATCAGAAAGATTAAAAGAATCACAAGCAGAAGGTGTAAGACTTAAAGAAACACAATATATTAACAAAAGTTTGTTATCTCTTAGAAATGTAATTACCAATATAGTCAATAATGAAAAATATATTCCATTTAGAGATTCTAAATTAACATATCTATTAAAAAACTATCTTCTTAATAAATCAAGAGTGGCAATGATTGTAAACGTATCATCGAACCACGAAGATCTTAATGAAACTTTATGCTCTCTTAAATTTGGACAGATAGCTAAAAACTGCATAATAGGACCTTCAACACAAAACCTTGAAAGAATAATATAATTTAAATAAAAAGGTGTAATTGAGGTAATAATTTTTAATATCCTAAAAATAGATCATTATATTCCATTGCTATTTCTTTTTTTATCATTTTAAATTTCAATATTTTCTGTAACACAAACTTTCTAAAAGATTTTCTGTTAATAAAGAATTTCCTAAAAACTTCTAAAAAGATTCTTTGTTCATCGTCATTTAAAATAAAACATTTTCTATAGAGTTCTAAGTATGTTAAAAAATGTGTAATCGAATCAGAGCAATAAAAACAAAAAGATGTAAAAAACATAATTTTGTCCATATCCATTAGCTCTTTAACATCTTTATCCCGTATATCTATACATCCATCACCTGGTATTATAGTTTCTTCCAAATTTAGATTAAAAAACTGATTTAATGCATCTATAGAAGAATATTTCTCCATTTCTTTTATCGTACTATCATCAACTATGGTTCTAAAAATTTTTATTTCTTCTTCGTGGGTTTCTGGATTATATAACTCAGAAACATATTCTAATTTTATGTTAAATGCTGGCGAATAATATTGTTCAAATATAAATGCTAATAACTTATTTTTAAAAGAATTATTAGTTTCATCCAACATAGAATACAATACTTTAAGAAATCCTTCGGATTTAGCAAGAACAATTACTAATGCAACATAAAAAAAATCGCCTCGATTTTGTTCTTCAGCTAAAAATATTCCTTTACAAAGATAATTATAATTTTGTACATCATAATATTTTATCAATTGATTTACACACTCATTTCTATCAAAGCCAAAGTTATCTATTGTTTGTTTTCCTATGAATACATCACCGTTCGTGCTATACTTAACAGATAATTCTATTGTCTTGCATAATTCTTCTATAAATTTTATATCCATGTCCATTAACGCCGCATTTATTGTATTTATTTCATTATCTATTTTTTCATCCTTATTTATTATTTGAATAAATTCCGAGCATTCTTCTAATTCTTCCATTTGTGTATTTAATTCTTTATTTATCCTTTCACAATTTTTTATTATGTAATTTAATTCTTTATTCTTCAATTGAACCTTGACGTTGAATAATCTTAAGCTAAATACATATAAAGCTCTTATGATCGATATAAAATCGTTTACTCTGCTATTTTTACTATTATATTGGTATCCATCATTTTTTATTAAATTTAAAAATCTTATAGTAACTTCACTAAACACTTTATATTTTATATCTTCTTTAATTTCTTTTAAGAGATTATTTACCAATACTATTTTTGCAGGATAATATATTATTAAATCTACCAAAATAGTATGTATATCTTCTTGAGTATCATTAATTATACGTACTATTTCTTCATAATTACGATATTCTAATCTTATTATTTTTTCAATCATTTTAGGGTCTAAAAATCTTTTTCATTTTGTTTACTTGGTTGCATAAAATTATTTTAAAATAAATATGAATTTTGAAAATATTATTTATTCTTTTTCTTTTAAACGATTATTTAAAATTTCTTTACATAAATGATGTTTGAAAATATAACATAAATGAAACATTTTCAAATATTTAAGCAAAATAAAAATTAAAAATATTTTATGCGCCCAAAAATGCAAGCAGAGCATGTTAAAAGAAAACACAACCATTCACCAGAAGAGAATACAATAATAGAAAAAGATATAAATGAATCTAATTCGAAACCAAGAGAAGAACAAAAATATCAAGATATTTATCCCGATCTAGATGTTGAAGAAGAACTTATTCTTGAAGGAACCAATGAAGAAGCAACAATAAAACCAAATAAATTAAATAGAGATGATTTTCAAAATATAGAATATAACATTGATACCATGGATTATAATTTTTTATCAAATATAATATATAATAGAAAACCAACAGAAATAGAAATTTTAACATTTGAATTAATAATAGATAGATTAGAAAAAGAATGGTATTGTTTTCAACAAAATATAGTAAATAAGATCAGTAGACCGATGTTATCACAGGATCAATATTGTAATGTATGTGCATTAGGCGAATCTTCTGTTGAAAATAATCTTATATATTGTGATGGATGTGATTTATGTGTACATCAAGAATGTTATGGAATTCCATTTGTACCAGATGAGGCTTGGTTTTGCAAACCATGTTTATTTGCAAAACGAAGACCGCCTAAGTGTAAGTTTTGTACTATGGTTGGAAGTGCATATAAACCTACATCTGATAAGAAATGGGGACATATAATTTGTACCATCTGGGATAATACATTAACTTTTGGAAATCCTGTTTTTCTAGAGCCAATTGAAATTAATAATATTTATCATTTCTTTAACAAATATCAATGTTACATTTGTGACCAAAATAAAGGATTAACTCATAAATGTTCATATATTCCTTGTAATAATAGATTTCACATAACATGTGCCATAGAAAATGAATATTATTTAGACCAAAAAAATTTTATAGCATATTGTAATGAACATGATGTAAGAAATAAATTGATTACATTTAAATCTGATAGAAATATAGAAAATTACTCGGATGATACTATTGGTAGTCTTAGCAGTACAAATAAAAGTGAAAGTGAAGTTGATATTTCTGATAAAAATAATGTAAATTATATTGATGGAGAACAAACAAGCGAAATATCAGCTCACAATGTTAAAAAAGTAAAGAGAAGCAAAATTAAAAATAAAAAAGGAATAAACATAAATCTTAGTAACAATATAATAATGAATATAACACAAGATAAAAATGTAACGAATAATTATCCCAAACTTTCATTCAAACCTGAAATAAGAAATAATATAAAATTATGCCAACCTAAAGAATCTTTAATTGTAAAAATAAAAAATCATAAGGCCAAAGGATGTTCATATTTTATAGATAAAATCCTTTCTAATGATCTATGTAATTTAGAAATAGAAAATAAATCTGAATTATTAAAGAAAGTAATGTATTATTGGGAAAAGAAAAGAATAAAAAAAGATACATTGATACCTAGGTTACAATTAAATATAGGAAATAATATTGGAATGGACTGGTATAAAGATAGAAAACAATTATGTATTCATAAAGCTGATAATCCTCCCTCTGAAACAAAAGATCTTTCTGTGTACAAAAATTTTTTAGAACATATTAAATGTAGAAATATAAAAAGTGACGTAGACATAAATTTAATTGAAAAAATCTATAAACCATTTACAATTATGAAGAATATTTTTAAAAAATACAAAAAAATAATGTATTATAAAAAAGAGATTTTAAATATCAATAAAAATATAATAGATTTACATTATAACAGAGAAAGATATATTATGAATGAAATTCTTAATTATTTTGTGAATAAAAACAATTATTATATATTTTATTATCCTGTAACAGAAAATATAGCACCACAATATTTTACAATTATAAAAAATCCTATAGATTTAAAGACTATAAAATCTAAGATGAATAACAAAGAATATAAATTAGAAGATCTAAAGAATGATTTATTACAAATAGCATTTAATTGTAAGACATACAATTATAATTTTAAAAAACTTTATGATTTAGCAGAAGAATTTGAAAAAGAAGTAAATAAGTTATTTAACCATTATTCAAAACTACTTAATTTAAAAATAAATGATGATGATATTGTTAAAGAGATATTTGATAATTGATATATTACTAAATTAAAGATTATTTTAAAATATACATAATTTATAAAATATTTTATAAATGAAAAAATAAATAAAATAATAAAAAAGTATCATGTAATTAAATTTAAGGGTTTTTATTTCCTGTCAGAAGAAAAGAAACTTTTATTCACCTATTATTAAGATTTTATGACCATTGTATTTCATAGGAAGTAAGACTTAATGATTTTGGATAAGGATAATCCACCTTTTAAAACCTATCTTTAGAAGTTATTACTAACTAGAACGACTATACATCTAAATTTTTGATTCTAGATGTATTTATTATATTTATTTTTATTTTATTATGAAGTTAATTATGAAATGAACATTATGTTAATTAATAAAAGATAATAAGTTGTTTGAAAATCTAAAAAGTAAAAAGAAATTATATGTTTTCTATTTCAATTATTAAAACATCTTAGTATAGGTATTATTTCTATTTTAAAATTACATATTAATGTAAGAATATTATTATTTGGTTTTTGTATTAAAATAACAGTGTAGTTTTATTATAAATAGGATATTTCTATTTCAAGAGGTATTATTATATATTCTGTTAATAAATTTGTCGTATTAATTTCACGGGGGCCTCAATTTTATTCAACATTCTGTTAATAAATTTAACAAAAAAATAATATGTAATATTAATTAATTAAATAATAATTATATGTTATGATAAGATTGTATAAAGAATTGGAAATATTTATTTTTATGGTATTTTTTACTTTATTTGGTATTTCTTTTTCTCATGACAAAATAAATATTTTCATATATGGTATTTTTAAATTGATATAAGAATCTTTATATTTTCTCGTTTTTTAAATAACACTTTACTTATAATCAATTTTATTTTTAAACATAAGAAAATTTATTTAGGATACTTATTTGCTACACTTCACTGTTAAATTATATTATTTATAACAAACACTCTAACCGATCGTGAACAATCATGGTATGAGACCGTTGATTCATTGATATATTTTTCTGAATTTTAGAAAAAAGTAGATTACTTTAATACATTTTCCTAAATAATTATATTGCCAAAAAAAGCAAATTTACCATGATATAAGAAAATCGTTTCCCTGTTTATTATGTATTTTCTTACTGTTCTTATGATTTTTAAAATCTCATATTCAACACATCCTATGTTGCCACTTTTTTTCTTAAGTGATTCGGATGAGTCTTTTGACGAAGCAGCTGTTAATTCTAAAATTCAATGTCAGACTAGAGAAGTATTATTTGTAGGTTCACCTAAACACAAATATTCACCAGTGCCATGTGTGGACTGTAACCCGTTTGCAAAAACAGTTGTTTACAAAAGTATAAAAGAATCCGAAAATAATGATGAAGATTCTAAATCAAAAGAAACGCCAAACGAAAAAGGGGCATTTATCTCGGGTTTATCAAGATTATGTAATTGTGGTAATCAATCTGGAAGAGGAATAGACGATGAGGAGGACGAGGTCATTGTTTTCGAAACTCTCGAAGCGGGTGGTTATAAGAAAAAGGATCGATTGGATTTAAATAAAGATGATGACAAACAATGTGACGAAAACAAAGAAAATGAAGATGAAGAAGATTGCTTTTAATGATTTCTGGAAAATTATCAATAAGTAAAATTTGTTAAAGTATTTTTTAAAAATATTGAAAATTTTTTATTTCTTAAAAAGTTACTGTATTTTTTATCGTATCCATTTCATTTTCTATTCCATTGTAATATCCTTGATCAAATTTTATAAGACTTAAAATACCATCTTCTCCACCGGAACAAAAATATTGCCCGCTTGGATGCACATCCACTGTATTAATCGTTCCAAAATGTGGAGAATAATGTCCTATGTGTTTCTGTGTTATTATATCATAAAAATTCACATCAAAGGTTTTCTTTCCTTTTGTCAGAGTTACATCCCTTGCAGATATTCCACCGCCCATAATGATAATATCGTTTGATGTAAATATTGCAGCTGAATTAACAGGATCATCTGAATAAAAAGTTCTTATTTCTTTAAGGGATAATGGATCTATTATTTTGGCTTGAGAATCCAAAGATGAAGAAATAAAAAATGTTTTACAATAACTATTTTTCAAATCTTGTATTTTTGCATTATGTATTTTCTTAGTTATAATCTTTTCATTTCTTCTGTCTAAACAATTGATATTTCCTTCTATATCCGAATAAATTATATAATTTTCACTATTTTCCGAAATAACTTTTGTTGGATTATTTTCAGTATAATATATTTTAGAATCTTTACTTCTAATATCATTAAATCCTATCAAAGGTCTTTGATTATAAGAATTATCGCACAAATACAAAAATCCTTCTTTTAGAAAATAAACAGATTTCACAGATGAATTTCCTTGTACTGAAGAAATAATTTTTCCAGAAAGAATATCCCAAACTATTCCATTACAATCTGAACTACCACTAACCAATTTGTTTCCATCATCAGATATACTAAACCCCCAAACTGCTCCTTTATGATCTTCTAAGCTACCAAGAAATTTTCCATCAACATTCCAAATGGAAATTTTAGAATCTAACGATGAAGCTACGAGCAAATCACCATCTAAATTAAAAGAAGTTTGTGTTAGGGGTCTTGTGTGAAATGTGAAAGTTTTATACTCTCCATCTTCCATTGGGTATAAAAATTTAGAAATTTAAAACTAATATTTTGATACAAAGTTTAAAAATTAAAATATAAATTTATTTATTGGTAACTAAATAATTATAATTTACTACTAAGCTCAGTTCCTTCAGAAAATGCTTCCATTTCCACTTTTATATTTGTACCTTTTATTTCTATATTTATCATTTGCTTATATTCTGTTTTAGATTGAAATCCAGTATTTAAAAAATATGTAGGACCAATCTTTTTAAAAAAAGGTTTAAATTTTGAAGAAATAATATAAAAATTAGGAGCAGTATCAGTTAAATAACTAGAAAGTAAATTATAATCTACAACATCATCAGTTATTGTTGGATAAAAACTATTTTGAAAGACTAAATTATTTGCAACTCTTTCCTTTGGCTCACTGTTAATATTTTGCTGTTCTTTTGAATATAAATTCAAAAGTAAATCTTTCGTTGTTACAGAAAATAAAAAATCTGAAATAAAAAACTGAGATGGATTAGAAAATGAATATATTCTATCTGAATTAATATCATAACTATTTTGTGGATATAATAAATCTGTAAATATATCTTCAGTGCTAAGTATTAATATAATTTTTGAAGAAATATTCGATCTTTGGTATTTTTGTAACATATCTAAAATTCTTTTAAAACCTTCTGTAGGATCTGAAATTTCTTCCATATCCTTTGCGGTAATAAAAGGCCCAAGAAGAATTATGATATCTTTTTTTTCTTCCAATACCTTCATTAAAGGCTCTAGATTATTATTATAATAAGGTCCACTTGCTATTTTTATATCAAAATCTATTTTATTTTCAGAAAAATTAGTATCCAATACAGGTTTGGTATAAAACTCATCTACTATTATTTCTAACCCTTCTAAATTTTTTCCTTTAAGTGCAACAACCTGACCAGAAAAAAGAGAATATTTAGTGTATGATGTATTTAATTTAATTGTTTGGTTGTTATCATCCAAAAGATACACGATTTTATTTTCTATTATTATCATTCCTATCGTGTAGAATAACTGGTTAGATACATAATTTATTGGCTTAAATTCTTTAATTTCCAACAATTCTTTATATCCTTCTTCTAAACTCTTTATTCTATTCTTGTAATAAGTAGATTTATCGTTTTCTTGAATATAAAATACTTTATCTTGAATATCAGAGATATATTTTTCTATTGATATGTTTTTTGAGTTCTTTTTAAGTTTACTGTAAATTAATGTGTTTAAAGACATATGGGTGCTAAAATAAGTATTTTTATTTACATTTTTTTATTTTTTAATGAAACTTTTATTTATTGAAATTTTTTAACTGACTACGGTCTACTGTGGTCTATAACTTTGGTTTCTAAAGTATATTTAAACATGTATTAAGTGGGTTGGCTACATATATGCATTAATCTTATTTTGTGTGTTAGCACGTTAATATTTTACGTATAATGCACGTTGACACATTCTCTCAACTTTTTGGAAATTTCTAATTTCATTCTTAGCATAATACTAACTGAATCACAATCAATATAGGAATCACAATTACACTATTTAACTACTACTTTAATCTGATAGCATTGCCGTCGTATAAAGTATAACCAATGCCACACTATCGAATCTTCACGAATTTCACACCCTTTTTCTTTTCTCACCTATTTTTTATCCTTTTTGAAAAATCTTCTGTGTGGGGGATTCGAACCCGTCAGTCTTGGGGTTTGATTATCACCCTCACGACCTCTCAGCCAAACGGACTTCTATTTATATTTGTCTGATTTTTATTCATAATTTTCTCGTTATAAAAATATATAAAATATTTATTTATTTATAAAATGCTTCGGTAAAAATTAAAGTAAATGCTTTTTTTTGATTGTTTAATTAAATTTCTTTTAAAAAATATTTATTGTCAAATGAACCAATACACTTAACTTTAAATAAATACTAAGTATTTGATTTACAACAACGTTTAAATTGCAAATATAATTATTTTATTTATCATTTTGATTTTTAGATTTAAAATTATTTATTGCCATTTTGATTGCATCTTCTGCAAGCATAGAACAATGTAATTTAACTGGTGGTAATGATAGTTGATTTGCTATATCAGTATTTTTTATTTTCAATCCATCATCCAACGACCTTCCCTTTAACCATTCTGTAGCTAAACTAGAAGATGCTATTGCCGATCCACATCCAAATGTTTTAAATTTCGCATCTTCTATAACATTATCTTTTACTTTTATTTGCAATTTCATTACGTCTCCACAAGCAGGAGCTCCAACTAATCCCGTTCCAACGTCTTGGGAAGAAGTTGAAAAAGAACCAACATTACGTGGATTTTCAAAATGATCAATTACAGATGCATGATAGCCTCTAGCGATTTTTAAAATTGTGTTCTTTATTGGTAGCATGGGTAAAAATGGAATATTAATTTTCTGATAATAAATTTTCGATATTTTTTTTAAAAAAGTTTATCATTCCCATTACCCTTTTAAAAATATAAAATATAAAACTAACTTAAAACCTTTTAATAAATTAATCAAAACCGATGATAGTATCCAGTATAAATGTTTGACTCATCTTCCCCGTTATCCTGGACATCCAATATCATTGGTCCTCTCGTTTTATTAACTTTTTTACCAACATTATCATTTTCCATCAAACTCTTCCAACTTTTATGACATTCTGTTATAATTTGCTTAGCAAGTTCCTTATTTTGAAATCTCTCATTAAAACATAATAAATTCTGAGGCTTATTATCCGGTATTTTATAATACTTAAACCAATCACATGTATGCTCTAAGAGACCAGGGAAATATGTTTCAACATCCTCCAAGTTGTTTATAAGGGAAATCTTAGGATCATTTTTATCAATTACTAAAATTTTATAATCACATTCTCCATCATCAATAAGACCTAAAACACCTAAAATCTTAGCCTGATACACATCACCTATTCCTTTATAAACACTACTTATGTCTATAGCATCCAATGGATCATTATCTCCTTTTAATCCAGTATGTTCATCAATTTTCTCTGGATTTTCCCAGGTTTGAGGAATTGCACCATAATTCCATGGATATCCTTTAAAAGGAAATATATTGTCAACATAACGTAATTCTCCGTTTTTCTTATCTTGAACAATAGGATTATAATCTCTTTTAACATTTATTTCAAATTTCCCATTTTCAAACCTTGGAATTTCATTTATTACACTAATGTATTGATTGTTTTCAGGATAAAGTTCTACATCATGAAATGGTGATATTATCTTTTCATCCTTTGTTATATAAACACAAAATTCTTCAGTATGTTTTTTACCAACTCTGATCTTTGAATATTTCAGCATGGGATAAACAAAAAAATTTTTTATAAAAGTGTCAAATGTGATATAAATGAAACATGTAAATAACTTTTACATAAAAAATAAAAATATACATTAAAATAGGTAATTGAAAAGTTTTATTATTTTATAATTTTAAATAAAAAATCACTTAAAAATATTCAAATAAAAAAAATTAATTATATGGTTTTAGAAAATAAAAATTTTGTTTTAAAAATAATACAAATAAATAAATTATTATGTTTATAAAATATATTTAAAATATAATGATATACGTATTAAATTATTTTATAAAATTCTTTATGAGCATCAGTATAAAGAGAAAAAAGAATTAAACATAAGTATTATAAAAAGAAAATGAAATTTGATTTAATTAATTAATTAACCGTATATAATTTTGTTACATTTTTAGTAATGACGTTTTAATTACATCAATTTAACTAAGTGATACATGTAACAATAGTTTAATACTGTTAATTTTTAAAACGTGTAATATACTTGTATTAGCTTTGTAATATATTTGTATTGATCTTACCCTATGCTTCAGAATATTAAAGATTGAGTATGGTTTAATTATCATTGTTCCCTATTTCTTAGTACATCATTGACTTAGTCGTAAATCAATGCTAGCTAATCATTAAATTAGTAGTAGGACCATCGTATATAGCATATATAAGATATTCGATTACAATTCTCATTGTTACTTTTGTTATATTATTTTCCTATTTTGGAAAGTCTTTTAAATGAGAAATTTAAAAAAAGTATATAAACTTTTTTTCTATGGTAATATTTTAAAATCTCATAATAAAAATAACATAAACATTGAATCATTATATCCTCCTGGTTTTATGGAATACCACAACATTATTATGTAACTTTTTATAGTACATTAATTCTTATAAGTTTTATTATAAATATTTGGGAATATTTGTTTAATCACTATGATTTTTATGTGCATGTATGCCATTTATTTCTCATACCATTCTAAATTTTAATTTTAAAATTAAAAATATTTTTTTAGATTCTCTTATATTCTAAATAATTTTATCCTTATGCAACTTTGGACAGAAAAATATAGACCTAAAAATGTAGAAGCATTTATCTCAAACGAACATATTAAAAAACTATTAGAATATGAAGATTATCCTAATCTTTTATTATACGGTCCTCCAGGAACAGGAAAAACAACATTTGCTCATTTGCTTTCAAAAAAATTTTTAGAATTGAATGCTAGTGATGAAAGAGGTATTGCTGTTGTTAGAAATAAAATAAAAACATATGCATCAGGTATGGATAAGAAAACTATAATTTTAGATGAATGTGATCATTTGACTGTAGATGCTCAACAATGTCTGAGAAGAATAATCGAAGATTTTAGTTCGAGTACAAGATTTATTTTCATTGCAAATTCTCTTCCAAAAATTATTCAGCCGATAAAAAGTCGTCTTTTAAAAATAAAATTTGAATGTATAGAAGAAAATTATACAAAACTTAAAGATATCGGTGATAAAGAAAATTTAAATTTACAAATGAATGAAAACCAAAAGGCCGAGTGGTATAAAAAAATATTTATGTATTGTAGGTATGATTTAAGAAGATCTATAAATTTTTTACAAGGAATAAGTTTTTTACAAAAACAGAACGAAGGGAAGGAATTTTCAATAGAAGAATTTTTTGGTGTAATTCCATCGGTTGAAGAATTTTATCGTTTAGGAAAAGATAATATAGACGAATATATAAATTCTTTTAAGAAGAATAGTTATTCTTTATTGCAATTGGTATATCAATTGAATAATAATCAATTAGAAGGAGAAAAGAAAGCAAAATTTCATCAGTTACTATCACTTATAGAATACAGGTTAATGGTAGGATGTTCTACAAATGTTTTATTACACCATCTCTGTTATGCAGCAGTATCTATATTAAATTAAATTTACTCAGAATAAAATATTTATTTTATCTTGCTGGTCTTTCTTTCTTTTTTGTTACCAATGCTTTCAAAGATACTTTTTGTACCTTACATACTCTAAATCTAACACCTGGAATATCTCCCTTAGATCTACATCCCTTCTTTCCAAGACCCTCAACGATTACTTCATCGTTGATTTCTATTTGGTTGAGACCACCATCATGTGGTACGTATGCTATAACTTTTTTGTTAAGTCTGACAATGTGTACACGTACACATTTTCTTATAGCAGAGTTTGGTTGTTTGGCTTCTACACCACTAAAATTAGTATCAGATCGTTTATCTCATCATTTTCAGATGTCCCTACAATCATCATTTCACTTACAGTTTTTCTGTAACTATTCCTTTGGCATGAGGTGCAGAATATCCGACGGCATTCTGGTAAATATCACCTCTTGCTTTCTTTGCGAAGTCTTTATCTGCATATCTTCTTTTGTGACGATTTTTCTTTAAGTTACGTGCTGCTAATAATCCATACATTAGGGATGAAAAAAAATTAAAAATAAAATACTGAAAAAAAATATTTTTATAGTTTTTTTCAAAAAAGAATTTCTTTGTTTTTCTCGCAGTGAATAAAAAATTAAAAGAACTTAAATTTTTCAAAAAATTTATTCCCATGCATAAAAAGAAAGTCCCAGATGAAATTTTGTATTTTTTATCGAAAAATGTTAAGAAAAACCATCGTTCAGTATTTGTGATACCATCTACTTGTTCACATTACGTATCATCTTTGCATTATCTATTATCGAAGTATAAGATTAGTTCCAATGTTCTTTGGATTTATAAAAAATTGATAATTGATAAAAAATTAAATAAAAAAATTATGCAAATAAAAAGAAAACAGAATGCAGAAATAGAAATAAACAAAGACGATCCTTTCGAAGTTTTTATAAGTACGACAGATATAAATTATGTTAATTATGATGAAATAGATACGATATTGGGAAATACATATAATATTTTAGTTATACAAGATTTTTCAAAATGTTCACCAAATATGTTAGCTAAGGCAGTCGAAACTATAGAAGGTGGTGGTATAATAATTTTTATGTTAAATGATGATGAATTATATGAATATGAAGATAAAAAATGTAAAGATTTGTATTATAACAGATTTATTCGAGCTCTTAAAGAATCACCATCAGCATTATTTTTAGACAGTGAATTTAATCCTATAGAAAGAAAACTCTATGCACATTGTGAAGAAGAAATAGAAATGGAACAAATAGAAGACATAAAATATACAGAATTTGAAGAAAATGAGAATTTTAAAAAAATTATAAATAAATGTATAACTGAAGATCAAAGACAATGCTTAGAAAAAATATATTCTAAAATCTATGATAATAGGAAAGCTGTAATTGGTCTTACTGCAGATAGAGGAAGAGGAAAATCTGCGTTGTTGGGCTTGTCATTGGCCTTAGCAATAAAAAATGGTCTTAGAAGAATTTTTGTATGTGCGCCTACAATTCAAAATATAAAAATCTTATTCTCTTTTGTTATTGAAGGATTAAAAACATTAAATTATGTTGAAGGGGCAGATTTTATAGTAGAAAAAGAAAGAATTAAGAAAAGAAGCTATGTCAGGAGAGTACGTATTATCTCTAATAATCAATTTATAGAATATTTAAATCCAAACGATTCTATGTATAAATATCCAGATTTGGTTGTAATTGATGAAGCAGCAGCAATACCAATACCTACGCTTCAAAATCTTTTATCATCAAATCTTGTTTTTCTGTCTTCAACAGTTCAAGGATATGAAGGTACTGGAAGAGCGCTTATCCAAAAATTATTTGCATCTATTAGAAAACAAAGTAAATCAAAAAAACCTTTTGAATTTTTAGAATTATCTATGAATTCATCCATAAGATACAGCAAAAACGATCCTGTTGAAAAATTTCTTAATTATATTCTACTAATGAATCTTAAACCTTCTAAACTAATTGGTTGTCCTTCCCCAAATTCTTGTGATTTTTATATGATAAACAAAAAACTGCTTTTTAGTTACCATTCATCCGCTGAACAAATTTTACAAGATTTAGTTTCTATATTTGTCAACTCTCATTATAGAAATAGTCCTAATGATCTTCAACTCTTAGCTAATGAATCTAACCATCAGATTTTTACATTAATTACACCAGAAAAAGATAGAATACCCAAAATTATTGCAGCAGTCCAAATAGCTGTGGAAGGAGAAAATAAGAAAGAAGGTAATTTAATACCCAATGTTATTCGTGAACAATTTTGTTCTGATGATATATTTAAATACAAGGGTATTAGGATTGTTAGAATAGCTACACATCCTTCATATCAATCCATGGGTTACGGTACAGAAATTCTAATGCGATTAGAACGTTTATTTTATAATAATGAACAAAATACCGGATCATTTGATAATATATCATCAAATAATCTATTTATTAAAGAAGAAAATATAGAAAAAATTAATTTCGATTGGATAGGTTCCTCATTTTCACTGACTGAGAAATTATTAAATTTTTGGAAAAGGAATAAATATCAACCATTATCCATCAAAGAAACACAAAGTAAGAGTGGTGGCCACAGTCTCATAGTTTTAAAATTTAAGAATGAAAAGGAATATTTCAATTTATTCAGAAAACGATTTTTAAGATTGATTCCATCATGTTTTAATACATTTCCTATTTCTTTGATATTACTGTTATTGAACAAAGAAGAACAAAATAATAATGATAAGATATCTATTGATCTTTCTCCTTTAGATTATAAAAGATTAAATAGTTTTCTAAGAGGTGCTTTATCAGTAATATCAATACAAGATATAATTCCGGAAATAAGTAAAATATATTTTTATTATGGTATAGGATCATTAAGTATTTCACAAGAAGCAGTTATGTTGATGAAAGGATATCAAAATAAATCATTTAACGAAATATCAAAAGAATTAGAAATAGAGAATATTCAATTACAAGAAATTTTTAGTAAAGGAATATCAAAGATATTACATGCAATAAATAAATCATAATAAACTTTCATTGATCACTTAAAATTTTAAACAAATATATTTTTAAATAATACTTTAACTATTTTAGAAATGTTCCGGGATATTGTAATCTATTATAATCTGTTATTATTGGTTCTTTAAAGCAAATATCTTGTATTTAATAAGTTTGTTACAATAATTATGTTGATATAATTTTATTTTATACTCCAAAATGTTGAAAGTTTACGCATGGAGCAATCATAATTCTATTATCTTTAATGATATTCAAATTTCCTTTAATAAGATAATATTGATAGAATTTCTAATCAATATAAATATTATAACGATATCAGATAGGCACTATTTTAATTTAGTAGTAGAATCATCTTATAGGGTATAACTGAGTTACAATATTAAATATTTATCTATTCAATATAACTTCTTTTATTCTAATGGTCTTTTATGTTTTTTTTATTTTGTAACTTTTTCTGCACTAGAAGTTTGAGTATGTTAAATTAAATATTTGGTTATAATCCAGTGGTCATTTGATCAAGCGATCGGGTAAAAGAACAAAGAATTAAATTCGATTTTAATATAAAATAAATTTTAAATAAAGGTTTAATTAAAAAAATTACATCTCAAAATCTGTTAGAATTTGATACAATGTATTATAATTAAAATATAAATATTAAAAATTTCATTATTACTACTCATGATCACTTAAATATAAATATTTTCGTTGCTTTTAAATGTAAAAAGCGTTTAATCATTGTTTCAGTTATTGGTTACTGACTCAAATAAATATCGATCAGAATGGAAAATAATAATTCAAAATACAAAAAAATAGATAAATAAACTATATTTCCTTATCTGATGTGAAACAAAAAAATACTGATTAGCCTTTTAAATCAAAATTTTATTCATATTTAAAAATCTTCGAATATTCTTAATATTATTTAAAACTATTATTTTTTTAAAACATAGAATATTAAATTGAACGGAGTTCTTTTAATAACTCCTATTACAAAGTAAATTTATAGAGTTTTATTTTAATTTATAAAAAAAATTATAAAAACCAATGTTTAATAAGAATAAAAGCATTTGTAATTTTATAAATATTAAAATTTAGATCTTACAATATAAAATAAAGTATTTAAAGAATAAAAAGTACATACTTATAAATGAAAACACAAACCAAACAATAAAAACGTTACAGGACTTAGCATTATGTAAATTATATAGGTCAGAAGTAAAGTTACTAATAAAGAAATAAAATTTTAATAATGAGAAATAAAATGAACTGTTATTCCACTATTTAATATGATGAATATTAAAACAGAACAATACATAATATCTTTAAATTTTCAAAAACGAAAGAAGAATTGAAGTTAAAAGGCAATTAGTAGAAAAAGAGTTCCAATTTTTTAAATTAACAAAAAATAATTAATTATAAACTATACACAGATTATTTTGGAACAATTGAAAAAATATGCAGGTAATACCTTTTTTAAAAGATGTATGCCTGGCAACCATTAATAGAGTTTTGTGTTATTTTGTTTTGGATTAAAACAAACAACTATTATACCAGTTAAGAAAAATGATACAAATATTATCAATAAAAGGAAAGGGGAATATTTATAAATATTTCTTTTACAAAACAAATAGAAAAATCTGTTAAAAATTAATATTCATAGATGAGGTTAAGTTTACGAGGTTAAAGATAAGGAATTCCTGCAAGTATCACGGTTGGTAATATTAGAACTAGAAATATTTTTGGTATAGCGATAATGAATAATTTTAATATTCATATTAATTATAACTCAATGAATCTACTTAATTTTTTGGAGTACCTACTAAATATTTAAAGTGTATGTCATATAAGATAATAAATGAACCGATATTTATATTAGATAATGGCAGAACACATCATTCAGTTTGATAAAAAATACTATAAATTTGGTGGATTTTTCAGCATATTTTCATTAGTTAAATACAAGTGAAAATTGTTTCTCTAAATGGAAAACTATATGGCTCGACCGCACCCTTTCAATAAAAATCAATCATATGACCATATCAACAAATGATTTCTTGAAATCACCAATAATGGTTTAAATAAATATTATAGAAAAATTATACATATAATTGGTATTTGCCGACAACCAATACCATTAAAAGATTAAAAGGCTTATTACTTTTTTATTTTTTAAAAATTGAAAGAAAAATTACTCAAAATAAAAAAAATATTATATCATTTACTATAATTATATTTTTTACTTCTAATAATTACCGAAAATTATTCTGAATTTGATTTGTCTTTATAATCCATTTAATCAAATAATTCATTCATAATATTTGATATTTATTTTGTTAATTACAATTATATAATACCGAGAATAATATTTTTTATGCCCTATTCTTCTGAACACGACGCAACAAAATATAACTCTAAAACACCCGCTGCTGTCAATTGTGCATATACAATAATATTACTGTTATTTAATGTGTTATTTTTATTATTTACATTCCATAGAATATTGATTTATTTTCCGTCGAAATTTGAAATTACAAAATTTAACAAATATACTTTAAATACTTTGGATAATAAAAATTTGGATATTTATTATATAAACAACAACAGTGATATAGATATATTTATATTTTCAGGAAATGCTGCCGAAAAAGATGATTCAGCAGTATTTTTTAATGCTTTTTCTAAATTTGATGTAAATCTATTTACAATGTATTATAGAGGGTTTTGTAATCGAGATGGACATCCTTCAGAATTATCTATTAAAATAGATATACAGGCTGTATACAAGTTTTTGAGAGAAAGAAATAAAAAGGTTATTATATATGGATTTTCAATTGGTGGAGGACCTGCTATTTATCTATCAAGTCTTTTTAATATACCACCACCAATTATTCTTGATAATACAATATTTGATATAGGAACTAATCTTCCACCAATAATATACTATCTTTCACGATTGATTGTAGTGGATAAATGGAAAAACGGTGAAATGTTAAAAAATATAGAAACTGATGTGACTTTTTTTAAATCAGGAGAAGATACTATAGTCAATGGAGAACATTTAGAGAAATTTAAAAAAATAAGTAAAAACCCTATTGATATTGTTTATATTCCCTCTGCTCAACACTGGGATGCATGTTTTTATAATGTATTTCCAGCAAAAGTGAAAGAAGTAATAGAAAGAAATTATGGAAAGAAATTATACGGGACAATTCAGAAAAAGGAATTAGAGAATCTAAAAAAAAAGTAAAGAAGTTAGAAAAAATAAAAAATTTTTTCTTTAAATAAAATGTATTTATTTTAATAATTTACGCGCATTACATTGGGAATGTGCCATTGGAAACATTACTCACTTCGACCCTCCCATATTTTGGTATAAAATCTTCTAAAAAAATCTTTGTTGGTATTATTAAAATTATTTACAATTTCTAGGATATATTGTTTTAAAGTATTCCTTCTATTTGCTTTTGATCTTTTGTTTGATACGTAACTTTTAAGACAACTAAAAGTGTTCGTTATTGGCTTAAATTCTGGAGAGTATGTCGATAAAAATAAATACCTTATATTTTTTCCTGTCAAATAGGATAATATTTCATTGGTTTTATGAAACCTAACGATATACAATATTAAAATTGTGTTTTACGTGAAATATATTTTTGTCATGCGCTTTTTTAATAAATATTTTAAAACGTTCCACGTTATATACGCCATCTATAATTTTATGGTGTATTATACCAGCTGGTGAAAAAATAGCATACATGGAAATATTCTGACTTTTAATTGGTGCAACATAAATAACAGTAAGTATATTTATTGAATTATATCTATGTGAATTACCCATGTGGAAGTGTTAAATTCACATTCATCTATGAACAAAACTGTTTTGTACCACATCCCAAGAAGTGTAGAATAATAGTTGATAACTCGTCTCCTATGATCATGAGAGGACAACGGAAAACCTCTTTTTCAATCTTTTCCTAGTTATACCACAGCCTTAACGGTTCAATATAAAGTAGACTGTGATACATAACCCATCCTTGCTATATATTCTTCACGGATCCCAATTTCGGTCAAAAAGTTATCTTTAGGAAAGATATCTCGGACAACAGCAATCTCAGCCTCTTATTCTTCGGTTTCCTGCCTTTTTTGTTACTATAATTCTCAACTGTTGCAGAGGAATTTTCATCAAAAAGTCTCAACAGTTTATAAATAGAATTCAGACCGAGATTAGTTATTCTCATAAGCAATGCAGGAGTCTCATTTGTCCGTATACTTTTTATAGGCTCAAAGAGGTCTTCTGTTACAGTAATATCGCCTTCCTTTGTATAACCATTAGAGTGAGAATGTAGTATTTAGAATAAAGATACGTTCGTTAAACCGTGTATAGAAAAGAAGATTCTAAACATACGTAATTTATTAATATAAATACGTTTTATTTAAAAAAAATTTTCTTTTTTTGAATTCTATACTTTTTTTCCTGAATTACCCTGTAATAGAAATATAAGACGATTAAAAATCATAATATTTAAGATTCAAAAATATTTTATAAAAATTATATCTGAACGCAAACATTTTCCTGCTTCTTGTTTTAAATCTTATTTTTAACTATTTTCTTTTTTATATGCCATCATTTCTTTTTCTATAATACTTTCGGGGTTTTTATAATTATTATCCAATATTTTGTAAGTTAACCATTTGTATTAACATCTTATAAAAGATACCTAATGAATTCAAAACCTTCCATATAAAAATTTTCAAAAAAATTAAAAAAATAAAAAGAAGAAGAAAAAAACATAATTGGATGGATGAAGGGTTTATAACATAGTTCGATTATACATTGCATGATATCCCGTTAATAGATTGAAACAATGTTTAACTGGCGTGGTTGTAATTGCTATATAATTTAACTCAGTCAATACTATAACAAGAAGGAGATTAAAATTAAGGTCAGGGCGGGGCGTACACCATACTCAAAATCCTAACGTTTTCGAGTCTAAGACAAGATAAGATTGAAGCATATTTATAATTAAACTGGCTGGTACAGATTTGGACGTGCTTTAGGAAGTAAGGGCCATAACCCATGGTAGGTTGCAACTGCCAAGGAATTTCGATAAAAAAATAGAGTTAGGATATCCTTGTATGGTCTTTTTAAAAATAATTAAATACCCCTGATGATAAACAAACAAATTAAGTTAGAAGATGTAAGAAACATATTCAATTCGTTATTGAATGAGTTTATAAATACTCCAAAATATTTTTTTGTCTTGGTAATATGAAAACAATAAAAAATATTATCATATATTTTCGAAAATAGGCGGAAAATAGAGAGTTTGTTTGTTGGCGATATCTTTTTTAACAGCAGAAAAGATTAGGTAGATATAACAAAGATTGTTCTCCTATTATTGTCAGGTTATAAGAGAAATAAGATAATAATTTCGTTGAAGTTGACATCAAAAAAAATTACAATTGAATTAGAAAGAAAATTAAACAATTATTACTTTAAAAATCCTATAGAAATAAATGGAAAAGATATAATTGAGGGAATAGATGAGTCAAAATTTTGGTAAGAGGAAATATAACAGAGAACAGGAAATCTACGAGAAAATGGGCTATGGATGATATAGAGAGAACTAGTAATAGATTACTATTTTTAAAATCCGCTGAAAATATAAATAAGAAAATATGCTCAGTCATTATAAAAAATCATATTAAACATGAATCTATATTATATTCAGATTGTTAGAAAAGGTACAATATAAAAGATATAAACACAAAACATTATATCGCAAATTACAGTAAAAATTTCAAAGATTCATAAATTGATGTACACACAAATACAATAGAAAATTTTTAGTACAACATAAAAAAATATTTAATCCCAACAAATTGCAATTTTTCTTAAACCTTATTCCATTTATGGAAAAGGATGGAAATAAGTTTTTTAATAACTGAATTAAATTTTTATCTATTGTTTATTCTTTTATTTTCAAGTATAAAAAATCAATTAATTTAAAAAAAGGGTCATATATAAAATACCAAACCCCTAACTGAATAACTTATCAAAAAAAATTAAAATATTTTTTCAAGGAGTATACCCATAATTCATAATAATGAATAACAGAAAAATAATATCATGTAAAAAAAAGATATTCAAATATTTATACACAACGATCATAATAATATTACATATATTTTTTATAATGTTCACAATTCACCGATCATTAGAATACATTCCGAGAAAATTTACAATAACAAAATTTAAAAAATACACTTTAAATACTTTGGATAACAAAAATTTACCTATTTATTACGTTGACAAAAATTCACAAATAGATTTAATTATCTTTCCCGGTAATTGGATTAATAAATATTATACAGAAGAATATCTCACAACTTTTTCTGAATTAAATGTAAACGTATTTATAATGCAATATCGGGGATTTTCTGATAGAGATGGTAAGCCTTCAGAATTAAACATAAAAATAGATACAGAAGCAGTATATCAGTTTTTAAAAAAAAGGAATAACAAAGTTGTTATTTATAGCTTTTCAATGGGAGGTTGTCCAGCCCTTTATTTATTAAGTCTTTTTAAAATACCACCATTACTTGTTCTTGATAATGTTTTGTATGATGTATATACTGGCCTTACTCCATTTATGCGCCTGTTTACATTTCTTTTGGTCGACAAATGGCAAAATGGGAAAATTTTAAAAAATACAGAAGTTGACATATTATTCTTTAAATCTGAAGAGGACACTAATGTTAACAGTGAACATCTTAAAAAATATAAACAAATAAGTAAAAAAGCTATTGAAGTTGTTTATATTTCTGATGCAGGGCATTTTGATGCATATCGTAAACCCATATTTTTAGAGAAAATCAAAAATTTTATAGAAAGTGGGTATGGAATAGATGTTTAACACAATTAAAAAATTTTGTAACCTTTATTTTTATTTCGGTTTTATCCATAATGTGGTTCTTTTTAAGTAAAAATGTAAATTAAGATTTATTTTTATTTATAAATAAATTCTATTCTTTCTATGATAGGTAAAATTCTTATAACTAATTCTTCATCTCCTTCAATTACCTTATTTTCTATACGTACACTTTTATCATCTTGTATTATTTCTATTCTATCCCCTTCTTCTTTAACAACACTGAAATAAGCATTAAATGCTTTTATTAACATTTCTTTTTTACTGTATCTGCATTTCTTTATACTACTAGTCTTATCACATATATTTTTTATTAATCTTCTAATTGTCATAGCTATCAAATCTCTTTCATAACTACCTACCCAAGACAAATTAACATATGTATCTTTTATAGATACTTTAACACCTGTTACACTGAAATAGTCGTTTTCTATTTTTATATTTGAAAAGAAATCAAATATAGTCTGTTTAATGAGGATTGGTGTACTATTATGTAATATTTTTACATCTTGTTCTACTGTAAGACATTCCAACTCAATGTCTTTATCTTTTGATAACGATTCAATATTTTCTATTGGATAAAGTTTTGTTTCTTCTGTAGTACTGATTAAAATACCTTCTATCTCATCATAATTTTCTTTTAATTTATTTTCACCTTCTATTATCTTAACACTGATTGATTGTTCAACATGAATTGTTTCTGTTTCTCCGTTTTTTGGTGTTAAAATTTTCAAATCTTTACTAACATCTTGTTTTGTTTGCAACACGTTTTTTAATCTCGTCATCTCATTAAATTCACCGTGTACTAGAATTAAAACTTCAGGATTACAAATATTTATAAATTCCTTGTTTTGTATAAAATCCACATGAGCTGAAAATGATATGTAATCTACACTCATGTTAAGTTTTAATTTCTTTCCATCCATTGCTTCAATTTCAGATGGTTCACTCATAATTTCTTTTGCCAATGTTCCATTAACTGAGTATCCTGGAATAATTATACCATTTCTACCATCTTCACACCATAATTCAAATAATTCTCTACTTAATCCACTTTGTAACATACCTGGACTGGCCATCATCACACATGGTCCTTGATGGTTGTAATTGTCTATTGATTTTAAGTTTTTAACATGGTTAAAAATAAAAGGATTTTTAATTTTGCTTATTTTTTGTATACGTTCATTCATGGTGTTGATGTATGTTTGATATACTCCCATACACCTTTTTGCTAATGCAGATGCATAATAAATTGGTATCTTATGCAGATCTTTATTTGCTTCCCAATGCTCTTCTAAAATCAATAACAATTCCTGAGCTCTTCCCAAAGCAAACACTGGTAATAAACATTTTCCACCCCTTCTCACAATTTTATCAATTTGTCCAGTAAACCTTCTTTCTCTTTCTACTCTCGGTAAATGACATTGTACCCCATATGTAGATTCTGAAATAAGAACATTTATTGTTGTCTCGGGTGTTTCAGCAGCTTTCAAATGTCTATCTTCTTCTCTACTATAATCACCTGTATATAATACTTTATAACTTCCACATGTAATTATAAGCATTGCAGCACCTAATACATGCCCTGCATTTAAAGGGGATACTTTTAATATATTTTTAATACTAACCTCTTGATGATAATCCAATGGTTCTATTTTGCTATAACAATTATCTAAATCCTGTTCAGTATAAAAATTAGTATCACTACTGCTATTTATAATCCTTATAAAATCATTTAATAGCCATCTAAGTATTGCCTTAGTAGGATATGTCATAAAAACTTTACCTTTAAATCCTGTTTTCTCTGTAAGAAATGGAAGAGCTCCAGCATGATCCAAATGAAAATGAGTGATAAATACTGCGTCTATCGTAGATAAATCAATTAAATCCAAGAATGGAAGAGATGCAGTACCAGTATATGTAGGATGAACACCACAATCAAGCAATACCTTTACACTCTTATATTCTAGAAGTATACAAGATCTACCTACTTCGTTTCCTGCTCCTAAAGGTGTAATCTTTATATCTGAAGACATAGACATAGGGGTTTTGAATATTATGCATAATTTATATTATTTTTTTTGAATACAATATTATACTTATATTAAAAGTTCTTTAAATAGTATTATATACCATTATATAAAATATTTAGTTATTCAAAATATATACTAATTAAACATATATACATTAACTTCATTAATCCAAACATTTAGAAATTTTTATGAATAATTCATTTTAAAAAAATATTTATTTATAAAATATACTTACAGTATTATTTTCCCATCTAAAAATATAATTTTTTAGCACACAATAAAAAAAACAAACCAGAATAACTTCAACAAGAATTTATTTATTTCAACCCTCAAATGCTTTGGTCAGAACATCTCCGCCCTAAAAAATTTACTGATATAATCTCAACTAATAACCGTCATATAGATATACTTAAACATATAAAAACAAATACCAAACCATTATTAATCATAGGACCACCTGGTATAGGAAAGACATCCACAGTATCAATAATTTCTAAATTATGTAAATACGATCTTGTAGAAATAAATGCTAGTGATCATAAATTAATAGACAAAATAACATATTCATATACATCCACAACAAAAACTTATACATCTACAACCAAAACACAACAGAATCTACAAAATAATAAAATATTACTTCTCATAGATGAGATAGATAAAATACCCGCAGAACAATATTTTATTAATAAAATATTAAATATTAAAAATATACCGGTAGTATTACTGGCAAATACTTTACCCAATATAAAATATTTAAAAGAAATAAAAAATATTATATATTTACAACGCCTAGGTATTAATATAATAAGAGATAAAATTATACAATCTTTAGATATTATAAGCAAAGAAAAGAAATATATTAATATAAGAAAAAATTATTCTAAAGAAAACAACCACAGAATAGAAAATAAACATAATCTACCTTCTACAGATAATTATAATTTAAAAACTAAGAATATACCAATACACTCTGATAATAAATATTTTATAGAAAATAATTTATTAAATAGAATAATAGAAGAGAGTGGTAGAGATCTAAGATTTATATTCAATACATTACAATTATATTTTAACACTACAAACACACTATCAAATAAAAATATGAAAATAATAAAAAATATAAATAAATCCAATTATACAATAATAGAAGAATGTTTAAACAACAAATTAAAATATACAAATAAAAATAATATAAATATAAAAAGAAAAGATTATTACAATTATATATCTTCTATATACAAAGATAATATAAATTTATATTCCAGATATATAAGTAATACATCAATAAGAAATATAAAAAAAGTTATAGAAGAAATATCTTCAGTAAATAATTATTTGGATTCTTATAAATTTATATTATTAGATTGTGTAGCAGATAATTATAAAAAAGGTTATGATATAAAAGAATATAAAAAAGATATAAATTATAATATTATAGTAAATAGAAATATGTTTAATGAAGAAATATTACCTTTTCTACAGAAAATAGAAAATAAGGTTAACAAAGATAACCATATGCATTTAAAAGAAATAGAAAAATATTATAATAAATATTATGAACATAAAATTACTATAGAAAATATAGAAGAAGAAATAGAATATAAAATAAAGAAAGAAGAAAAGAAGATATTTAGATATAAATATAAAGAAGGTTGTTCATATGCTGTAAAAAGATATGTAAAGATTAATGATATTTAAATATAATTTATTTATTTACATATAATTAATTGGATTATGATTAATGAATTGAATATTAATATTATTTTTTATTACTTTATCATTTTGATATTGAATTATTAGTTAGTAAGCGTAATATTAATAATATATTATCTTCTTAGAAAAAAATATTAGAATGGTGTATAAAGAAATAATACATTAACGTATAGTTTCATAAAAATTAAATATTTATTATAATTATTTTTTAAATCAAAGCGTATTTGTAATAGCCTTTAATTGTTATTAATTTCATTACCAGCGTTTAAATAATTCCGTATATTTATATTTCCTTTTTAAACAAGATGTTATAAACTATAGTTAATTATTTTCATAGATTTAATTTTTTTAAATAAAGTTTTCTATGCTACAGTTATTGTAAACGTTATTATTTTAATATTGCTATATTTATAAATATTTATGATATCTTATAATCATATCATATCATATGGATAAATATATAATATTATTGATATTTAAAGATATAATATAATATATTAATTATTTTAAAGTTTATTTAAAGTTAAATAAATTGTTGTTTAAAATGTTATTGATCTTCTTGTTTCAAAAATAAGAAGGTTTATAATTCTTAGATTGTGTAAAAATTATATGATATATTAAATATGGTATATTAAGTTTTATAACTGGAATAAATAATATGCTATTCTTATATATAATATATATTGGGTCTATATGTATTTTTAAGATAAATACAACACTTGAAAAATATGTGGAACGTGATAAGTATAGAGAAATGTTTGGTGAAATAAATATAATATCATTAAATAGTAGTTTTGGAAGACTTAAAAAGATTTATAATAGTTTCAATGAAATAGAAAAGAGTTATAACAAATATTTAAGAGAGATAATTGGTTTTACAAGTATAATAGAATTGATGAATAAAGATAAGAATGGATTTTCCCAAAAAATAGGAAGATGCGAGGATAATAAATGTGATAAAACACATAGAAATAGGAATACAATTGTTAAAAGTTATAATACCTGTGAGAAAATCGTCAAATCTGTTAATACGGTACATAAAGATTATTCAAAAAATATCAGCGAAAGCTCTGAATATAAAACTATAAAAAATATGGATGTGAATAATAAATCTATAACAAAAACAGAAACTAAATATATAGGTTCTAATTCAATTAGTCAGGAGAGTAGTATGAAAAAAGAAAATAACAGTGAAGAGGAATGGAATGATAATAAAAATTATAATAATCATAGTTCTGCTATGAATAAATCAAATTGGAAGGATAATTCAGAAAACGAAAAAACTAGAACTAAAAAAATACCAAATAAAAAAAATTTACTTGATGACGAAACAAAAAAGAGCGACAATGGCGGAATGACATTTTTTATAATTTTATCTATCATGGGTATCATTGGCATTTGCATTCTACTATTTTGTATTCTGGGAAATCCTTTAAGACTTTTAAATTTATTACATTATTATTTTTGTTAAAAAGAATAAAGTATTTTTTAAATATGATATATTAGGTGATATAATTTTTATTTATTCATTTAAACTTTTTTCTATGAAGGTTAATAACTTTTCACCTTTTTCTGCGATCTTCTCAAATAGTTCTATTTTTGAATCTTTTACGTATACCACCATCTCTGTTCTATCAATCGAACAGAATAATTTTTGATCTACAATGAATCGTGTAAGATCATTTTCAAGATAACCAAGAGAAATCTGAAATATATCGGCCATTGATTGTAAATTAATTGACGAATATGAGTGGAGTAACTGTTGGTAAGCTCTAATTTTTATCTGATTAATGAAATTATGAACCTTTTTGGCTAAAAAAATATTTTTTCGGCACAATTCGGAGAATTGGATTAGGTTGTAAAATATCTGTTCGTATGCACAATTATATAAGGATTCTACTAATAAATATCCTGATTGTATATCTTCTCCTGCTTCTAAAATATGCGACCCATTTAATATTTTAGAATAAAGTTCATTCCTATCGTATGCAAGCAAAGAGCTGAATAAAGCAAAAACAACAACTTCTTGATATGAAAGTAATTCTTGTGATTGAAATGTAGGTAACACTTCTAAAAACAAATCTGCTGCTTCTCTATATCTCCCCTTTATCATTTTAAGTAAACCATCATAAACCTTAAATTTATTTCTTCTATCCCAATCACACATTTCTGATATTTTTGTTGCTTCAGCAATAGCATTATTTGTCGCACTTTTATTTTTATAAATAAGCCCCATACGTATTTCACAAAGTAAAATATCCATTTTAAGAGAAAGGTTAGATATATCCATGTTTGTTACCACATCTTTAAAATTTGTATAATCACCTATACAAGCATAATATTCTGCAATAGCCTTTTCTATATCTTGTAAATATTTCTCACTCTCTATACTATCCAACTTTTTAGATTCTAATATTTCTATCTTCTTTTTATTCTTCATTTTCAACTTCTCATAAAACTCATTATCAAAAGGTAAAATTTTATTTTGAACCAGGTACATATACAATGGTGCCATTTCATTGTCTGATATATATTTTACAAGCTCAAAATCTTCTTTCTTCTTTTTTGAATGCAGTACAAGAGATATTAAAGAAAGTGAAGGTTGTTTAAAATCTAATTCCATTGGGGTAAACAAAATAATTAATTAAATTGAACATATTTTTTATTTCTTTAATAAAAATGCTATTATAATATAGTCAATTTCAACACAAAATATTCTACGTTTTCTTAGAGGTAATGAAAAAACAAATAAAGATTTTATTTATGAAATAATAAATTATTCTCGAATGAAATTATAATTATTGTAATATTATTTTCTAATGATTATTCAATTGTAATATTGTTTTCTAATGATTATTCAATTGTAATATTGTTTTCTAATGATTATTCAATTGTAATATTATTTTATAATGATTAGTGTTTTATTGGTATATTATTTTTTAATATATACATAATTATATTATATCATTATATTAATTACTTTTATTCTATCATACAGTTATAATTCTATTACTTTTATATAATACTTTATTATATTTTATTCCTTTGATTATATTATTTGTAAAACATACATCCTTTACCCTCCTATGGATAATATTGAATTTTTTCGTAACGATAATTTTTTACAATCTTGTCCACTACTACCTATTAATATTTTAGAATATTTCTCTACCTCACCATTCTACGATAATTCATGTAACAATGAAATGTTGAAAATGCAGACACAATATCAAAATGGTACAAAATTTTTAGAAGATATGGTAGGATTAGAATATATGTTAAATTATAATGATGAAGAAAATATACTTTTTATTATTTATAAGATTAATAGGCATTCTATAACAGACTTTACACTTTTAAATATTTATTATATTATACATGGTACTATTTATGTAGCACCAACAGATGCAGATATTTTCAAAAGTAGATTATCTAATTTTTATTTCCATTTGAATGAAGCATTGGATTTATATCTTGAAAGAAGAACATTTAATTTGTTCACTGGATATGAAATAAAAAATGATGTTCAAAAAGAAGAAGATTGTGCAGAAGATGAAATTGATAGATTATCGATACAGGAATTTAAAAAGATTTTAAAAAATAAATAATTCATTTTAATATAGGTATTTAAAAAGATTTTTAATTTTTTACCTATAAATATAGTAATACAATAATTTATTAATGAACGAATGAAGGATTTTCTCCCCTTTGATAGAAAACAAAAAAAGATTTTTTTAAAATAAATAATTTATCCCTATATGAATATTGATGAATTAAAAATACCCAAACATATTATTAAGAAGATTATAGAAAATAAAATACCACATGTAAATTTAAATAATAAAAGTATTGATATTGTTTCCAAAGCTGTTGTTTTAACAACATCATTTATAGGTGTTGCTTCAAAAAGTATGGCAAATGAAAGAAAATCAAAATTTATAGGAAAAGAAGATGTGGATGAAGTAATCAATCGAATAGATATAAAATAATTATAATATTTTAATATAAACATATTATAAAAATATTTTATTCATATACAATCTTTATTGTTTAAGAAAGTAATAACATCAACCTCAATTTATTTATCAAGATAATCAAGTAATGATATTATATTAAATATTTTATTCTTCTGTTATATATTCTGTTCTACATATATTTTTATTTATAAAATGTTTTATATAAGTATAATTAAATATTAATACACCGATAATTGTTATGGAGATGGTAATGATATTTCCTATTTTCAATGTATTTTCTACAACCAATGAAAATATAATAGATGCTATTATTTGTACCAAGGATCCTATTATGGTTAAATTCATAGCAGATAATTTAAGTGATGCAAAGTTACAATAAAATTCTTTAAGAAGTAAACAACAGGAAGCTAAATAATGATATGGATGTTTTAAGGATATTAACATATCTGTAGATTTATATATAAACATATTTATAAATGTAAAGAAAGAAATATAAAATACTAATAAATATATCATAAAAAATATCTTACATACATTTTTGTTTCTATTTTTCTTTCTAAAATAATATAAAAAGATTTCAAAGGCACATCTACAAAAAACAGAAAAAAATCCTATAAATATATCATACAGTGAAAATGTCTTAAAATCAGATATCTGGATAAGTGGTGCAAATATCAATACTAGTATAGCAAAATATTGATATTTCTTATATTTTTCATCAAGAAAGAATATAGAACCAGCAGTAATATAAAAATATTTTGTTTGTTCAAAAATACAAAGACTTATAGCAGATAGATTCTTAAATGATATAAAATAAATATACTGTCCTAATATCTTTATAATTGACAATATATAAATATATTTACAAAAAAAGAATTCTTGTTTATTGATAGATAATATATAAAATATTATCACTTGGGCTAATGCAATATAATAAAAATGCGAGAAAAAATTATAATCACCGATATATTTCCTTAACATAAAATATTTAGGAATTTATAAATTATTATAATTAAATAAAAATATTATGATATTTAAAGATATATTAATATAAACTAAATATATTAATATAAAAATGTATGATGTAATTTATCAATATAAAATGATTGTATGATGAAGTATATCCTTTAATTTATAATCAAAAAATAATCGTATAATAATATTTATATTCTTTTTATTCATTATGATAAATTAATTAGACATTTGGGTTAATGATATCATAATGATTTCGGAAAAAAGTTAAAAGAAAAGATAAAATAAATTTTAATATATTAATTTAGTTTTAATATATTTCAGAACATATGAAAGTTTCGACATTGCTTTTCTTCTATCCCGCCCATCATAAATATATTTAAAACAAAATTTAGATAAAAACATATGTAAATTATCTCGTCAGATCACCGGGAGTCATATTTTCTTCTTAGTTTTTAAATACGCTCAAAAAACCTTTAGTCGAATTAATATATATTCCTATCTTTGTTACTAATTATCTTGAATGATTAACTATAAGATGGATGTATCCCAAAGAAATTATTGTTAAATATGGTTTATGATGATCAATATGTATTATAGCTCCTGGTAAAATCCGTTTTTTTAAAAGATCGAACAAATCATCTTTTGATATGGGTAATGAAAACGATAGGAAATATTCCGTGTTATGGATATCCACTACGGAAAGAAATTAAACAGTGTTTATGGGACTAATACTTTCGGTATTTATATGCCGTAGTCATCGAAATTTTATCAAAATCGATTATTATTCCATCGTCACTCGGTTTTCCGGAGGTGTTTTTAAAGAAATATGTAAGACCAGGCTTAAATAACTTATAAAAACGCACAATAATTTCTGAGGTGACCAAAAATTTTTATACTGTCAGTTACTATCCTTCTACAGTTAAACTGGTAAGTATTTTAAGGATTTCACCATATTGTAACTTTGTACTATCAAATATAGTATCGGTTAAGATATTACAGTTGATCGTTTAAACGCAGTTCATAAACTTACGACGAAACTTAGGTGACCTATTGTTTTACCTATGTAAAGTTGTTAGTATTCTATTAGATATCATTTCTATATTTATGTCGATTAAAAACTGACTATTTCGCTGTTTGAATTAAATCTTCAAATTCCAGTTTAAAGAAACCGGAACATTTATTATAATAGAATCTTCTGTGCATTGATCCTATTTCTAATAATTTTCGATATAACATTATAAGAGCATAGTAAAATATTACATAAAATCAAGATTGCTTGGTTTAATGGTAAATTGAACTAATTAATCCAGATTCCTTCAGAAATTAATCTTTGATGAAGGAAATTTTTATAAGGCTTTGCCTGGTGTATTTTCAATATTTTGAGACTATTATTGTATAATCCATTCTAATTTATATTATAATCAATTATATAACTTTTTATTTTTCATATAATAATTTAATACTTCTTATTATTTTATTGACTGTATAATTTTTATTAAAAAAACGTCATTAAATGGAGTTTTTTTATTTTGTTGACATTTAAATTTTTGAGAGAAAAATAACTTTTACATAAAATTTAAAAGTTTGTTTATGGTTCTGGTTTATACTTAAGTTTTATAATAATTTTTTTTTCAAAAATTAAAAAAAATCTGTCAAAATAGTTTAACTTTTTGACATAATGGAATTTAAAATTATAAATAACGGAACGGATTTCTCAATAAATAATGGATATTTCTTGGAATAGAATAAGTGTACACGTACCCAATAGAAATACAAATAACCCCGGAAAATATGCTCATATTCTTGAAGATAGTAATGGTTGTGCAAGAAGAGGTAAACTTCTTGCTATTATGGGACCAAGCGGAAGTGGTAAAACAACATTTTTAAAAGCGCTGGTAGGTAGAATACCACCAGGATCTAAAACCAGTGGAACTATACTAGGCGATGGAAAAGAAAGAAAAATATCTGATTGGATACAAAGAAGCGCGTATGTTGATCAAGATGATAGTATTTACGATCAATTGTCTGTTTATGAAACTGTACTTTTTGCAGCTAAATTTAGATCTAAGCAAGATAATGTTGAATCGAAAGTAACAAATATATTAGAAGATCTAAGAATAGATAATATAGCACACAACAAAATGAACAGTATTTCAGGCGGTGAAAGAAAAAGAGCTATGATTGCAGTGGAATTAGTATCTGATCCAGATCTTATTTTTTTAGATGAACCAACATCCGGTTTAGATACTTTCATGACAATATCTTTTGTTAAACTTTTAAAAGAATATGCAGTAAAAAACAATAAAACCATCGTGCTAACAATCCATCAACCACCACAAGGAGCGTTTAATGCAATTGATGATCTTATGTTACTAGCTAAAGGCAAAACCATTTATTGTGGGGAAGCAAAGAAATGCGAAAAATACTTTAACAACTTCGGGTTTTTTAAAAATGAAGAAGGTCCATTTTCTGATTATGTATTAGAAGTGCTCGTAAGAAAAGATATAGAATCTGCACAATTTCACCAAATGATAGAAGCAAACAAGAAAAAATACGGGAAAGATGAAATTGACGTAAAATATAAAAAAAGCAATGATTCATATGTAGATTACAGTTTAAACTTGAAACATTTATTTTTGCTCCTTAAAAGAAGATTTTTGATGTTTACATTCACACAAAAGAAAATTATAGAAATTATCATCAAATTAATATTCTTAGTATTACCCATAATATACAATCGTTCGTATTGGAATCGTTTTAGTTCTATAACCGACAATGTTGAAAATCGTGGTATGACCGATCAAATTAATCTTACTATTTATGTCGAAAGTATTTTCATTTTTACGCTTGTTTTTATGTCATACGCGACATTGTATTTATCGGTAAATGTATCGAAATCTATTTATGCGATAGCTCCAGAATCACAGTTGGTAAGAAGAGAAATGGGTGTGTGTATATATTCTGTTACGTCCTATTATTTATCTGTATTTATACATGAAGCAATAGAACATATAATTATAAATCTGATATTTATTAGTACATTATATTTTACCGTGAACAGAGGAATATCTTGGATATATTTTATTTTTATGATTATTGGTGTTATTTTCTTTCTACCGGTTTATATTATGCTAGGAAGCATTACTACTGATTATAGAATATTATATATTTTCTCAATTTTAACGTTTATAATATCTCTCATACCTGTAATTCCAATATTCTTTTTCCCTGAACATATTTTCAAATCTATTGGTAAGCTTTGTTATGTTGTTCTCGGCAGTCCTTTATTCTGGTCTCCAACGTATTATGTAGTATTTTTTGCGAGTATATTTTTTAAATATATTTTTGTCTCTTTGTTGAAAACCAAAGAAACTAAAGAAATGTACAGAAACATTGTTATGCCAAAATTAATAGACGTATTAAGACATATCATACCAAAATTAAGTTTACATTTTTCTGTGATTGGAATATTAAGTATATGTACAACGGGAATGGTAGTGATTATGGGCTTGTTTGTATTAGGAAGACTATTAAAACCTGATTTCAGGATGAAAATGAGTTAAATAAAAGTTGATGTCGTATGAAATATTTTTATTTTAAATATTTTTTTTTATGTTTTTAAACAATATACTAAATATATCGCACGCTATTTAGAAAATATAGATTTTTTATTAATTTTTATCAACGATATTAATCTTTATTATGTTGTTTTTTGCAACAAACTTTTAAAATCCTCAAAATTATTTTTCTCAAGGAAAAGTGTACCATGCCACTGCATTTAGAATTTTCTTTGATTTAGCCTCATCTATTGTTTCATAATTTTTATAAATATTAATATTTTGTAAAGTGGTATTACATTTTATTTGAAATTAAATGGTTACCCAATACTCAAAGTAATAACCCGGCTTTTCAGATAATATAAACAATTAATACAAATATCTAAAAAAAATTAACATCGAAAGTAAGGGAATCTGTAACAATTACATTAAAAGAGTTTTTCTGTTATACGAATAGCATTTACAATATTGATGTTGAAAAATTCATGATATATCATAATTTGGCAATATTCTCCTTTGTTCCAAAAAGAATTTATACAATACCATAAAGAAGAGAGTCCCGCCTGGCCCAGTGGTCGTGGGGTGGTAACCAAACCCCAAGCCTGGCGGGTTCGAATCCCTCATCCAGAAAAAAATTTCAAAACAAAAAAAAATAAATAATAATAATAAACGCAGAAGAGAAGAAAAAGGTTGTTGAGTGGGTGAGGTTTCGATAGTGCAGCATAGCTGTGCCTTGTATGACGGCCCCGCTACTAGATTAAAGTAGTGTTTAGCTGATGTAGTTGCAATCCCTGTATTGATTTGTGACTCGGCCAATACTATGCAACGAAAGAGGCTGGGAATTCCTTAAGAGCTGGAAGTGGGGGCGGCGACGCGCACCAGACGCAAAATCCTAACATTCTGGAGCATAAGGTAAGATGAGATTAATGCATATCTGTAGCGAAACCAGTTAGTACAAGCTTAAATTCGATTGAGGAACCGAAGGTCACAGACCATGGTAGGCCGCAACCGGCCAGGAAGCTTTGATAAATAAAAGTTTCATTCGTAAAAAAAACACGCAAAGAACCAAATAATGAAACTGAGTTGGATGCTTATATTGAATTGGGATTTTGCGAAATTACAGAAGAAGACTTAAGTGGTTATTACAGAAGGTTTTTGAGTATAATTAACATCTATAAACAAAGAATACCTTTAATAAATTAAATTTTATTAAAAAATATTTTTTTATTAAAATAAATGAGAAATTATTAAAAAAATCAACGAAAACCATATAATAATTTTATTTATAAAGTTCAAAAGATATATTCTTGAACTAACCATATTATGTTTTAAAATAAAAACATCAAAGTTGTTTTGAAAACTACTTAAGAAACGATTACTCCTTAAATTCATCAATGACAGTTACCAACAAACCAATGTATTCCTCAAGTAACATAAACCAAGAATACTCGGAATAATATTATATAATTTATTTTATTTCTTTTTGATAAATTTTTCTTTAATTTTTTTGAAATTAAACAATAATATTCCCAAAATAGTCATTATAATTATAAAAATATCTGTAAGTTTTACATCTTTATCTATAACAATAGAAACAAGTATACCTATTCCAATCTGTGCCAAAGATCCAAAAAATGATGAATTCATAGCAGATGCTTTAAATATAATACAAGTACTATAAATATCCTTCATAGTAAATAACAATGTAAATAAAAAATGATAAACACTTTTATATGAATTAACTACATTATCTTTTTTAGTTATCAATAAAACAATAAATATTAAAAAAGAGGTCAAAAATGCTATATAATTAATATGTAAAACTAATCTAGCAATATTATATTTTTTGTTAACTTTTTTAAAATAATATATACCCAATACAAAACACGATCTACAAAAAACCGAAGAAAAGCCTATAAATATATTAAAAACAGATATACCTTTAAAGCCAGTAATACTTACTACTATCGGACTTAACATAATAATTAGAATAGCAATATATTGATATATTTTAAATTTCTGTTTCAAAAAAATTATACATCCAATAGTTAAGAAGAAATATTTCGTTTGTTCCATAATACATGTGTTTATAGCAGAAAAATTTCGTGATGTGTATATAAGAGTGTATTGTCCATATATTTTTAATACACTTAAAGGTATGGTAGAAAATGTTAAATATTTTTGTATTTGCTTGGAATATAGAATATATATTATTATTATTTGAAGTATTAGGTTGTAATAGTAATGTGCGAAAAAATAATAATTTTTTATATATTTATCAAACATGGATAAAATATTATATTTTTATATTTGTATTTTTTTTTGAAAGATTTTTTTGATCTTTATAAAAATATTATTAATATACAAATATTATATTTTATAATATATTAAGTTTTTATATTCTGTGGATGTAAATAAATAAATATTTAATTTTTTAATTGTAAGATTCTAATAATAAATGGATGATGATTTTTTTATCAACTTTAATAAAAAAACAAAAAAAATATTCTAATAATAAAATATAATATTTTATCCATGTTTGATAAATATATAAAAAATTATTATTTTATATTATTATACTATTATACATTCTTTATAAGTAAAAAAATTTATTTGACAATCACAAAATATGTCATTATTTCCTTTATATATCATAATTTACTATTTTTAGTATACAACATAAATCATATATTCTAACTTACTATTCTTACCATTCTTAATATGTAATATAAATCATATTTGTAATATAATTATTTGGTGATGATAACAATTAAAAAATAATAAAATAATAAAAAAAATATAATTATGAAATTTATAAAAATACATCATAACTCTCATATAAAATAAGGAGCACGTCTATTTTATTATAAAAAAATGATGTGTATTTAATTGGTAATTTTTTAAATATTAACTATTGAAATAAAATAAATAACTTCTTCATTATTTTCCAATAGATATAATTAATAAAGATTCTAGTTAATAGATATAATCAATGAGGATTCTAAAAATCTAAGTTTTTTAAGTAATATTATATTTTAAAAATAAAATTATGGTTAAAATACAATTCCTTAATAAATATACTTCTTTTAACCACCAATATAACCATATAAAAATAATATTCTATAATTAATTGAATAAAGTAAATAACCATACAATACATATTCTTATATATGAACATATGAAAAGTAGAAGAATGTTAAAAAAATAGTCTTTTGGATTTAAAAGCAATATCATACAATAATATATCATACAACAATATACAACAATATAAATTAAAGATATTAAATAAATTATAATTTATTGTATTTCTTAGTATACTTAATTAATTCTCTTATTTCTTTATATTCACTTCCTTTATCAAAATAAGGTATACATTGTGATATACACAATCTAAATGGGATAGAATATTTAAATAATATTTTATATAATCTAACTATCTTATCATTTACCATACTACCATTATCATATTTTATTCTTTTATTACCATCATCTATCTTATTATCCATCTTATTATTATTATTATATAATTCTTTTAATAAAATAGAATTAAAATCATACATAATCTTATTATCATCTAAACAATTAATAATAGCATAGAATATATTTATATATTCTAATTTGTTATCTAAATATAAATTATAATAATATTGTAATATCTTTCTAAAGTTAATCTTATCAGTAATAATATTATTAGTAGTATTAGCAGTAGTAATATTATTATCATACTTGTTATCATTACCATTATCACAATTACCATCATAATTACTATTATATTTATTATTGTTATTAAAATAATTATATATAGCTATAGTTCTAATATTAAAATATATATCTATATCATATTTATTATTATCTATACAATAATATATATTTTCTATATCTTTATTAATTCTATTATAATAATAATTATCTATACCTTTACCTATGATAGTATAATAATAATTATAATTATATTTATCATTAATATTATTAGTAATATCTATCTCATCGTTACCATTATTACTATGATTATTGCTATGGTTATTACATATATACTCTAATATATACATATTACTATCTTTATGATTATTATAATTATTTAATAACATATATATTATATCTATTGATATACTATTATCTTTTATATATTCTATTATAGTATTATATATATAATTATAATATTTATTATCATTATTCTTAGATAATAATAATATAAATAAATATTCTTCTTTATTTTTATATTTATATTCTTTATTAAAATAATGTAATAAATTATTTAAATTATTAATAGTGATAGTATTAGTAGTATTACTATTATTGTTATCGTTATCACTGTTATCATCTATCTTATTATTACTGTTTAAATATTCTAATATCTTAGAACTATCATTTATATAAGATTCTAAATCTATAAGATATTCTAATGGTAATATATCTATGATATCTGTAATATAAACATTCATAATATCTTTATACTTTATAATCAATATATATATTATATCATATAATACATTATTATCTATATTACTATCTATGTCATTATCATTATAATATTTATTTTTAATATCTTTATATATCATAGGTATATAAGGTAATATAAAATAATTATAATCTTTTATAAGAATATATAATAGATCATAGTTATCTAACAATATATTTATATTATATTTATAATTACATATTCTATTCTTTATCTCATTACTGATAGTAATAATATTATCATTAGTAGTAATAGTAGTAGTATCATTAGTAATAGTATCACTGTTAGCATTATCATTGTTATTACCATTATCATCAATCTTATTATTATCTATCTTAGCATTATTATATTTATTATGGATATATAAGAATAATTCTTTATAATTATTATTTATATTATATTCTAATAAATAATCTATACTCTCTATTATTCTATCTTCTTTATTATCTATAATATATTTTATAATTACAATAGAATATTTCCAATATTCATTATCTATGGTATGTAATAGATATTTATATAAATATTTATCTATAATGTTTATTACATATTTATTATTATAAATATTAGTAGTTATACAATGATTATCTATTTTAAATAACACCTTATTATTAATATTATTAGTAATAGTATTAGTAGTAGTTTGATTATTAGTATCTATAACATTATCATTACTATTATCATTATTATTGTTGTCTATCATATAATCTAATATAGAATATAATACTTTTACTAGTATATCTTCATTGTCATTATTATTTATTATATATTCTTCTATATCTATATGTTTAATATCTTCTTTTATTATATTGTTTATTCTTTCTTTATTCTTATTATTTAATCTCTTTATATCTATGTCTTTTAATAGCAATAATATATTATTAGGAATAGATATATTATCATTATAATAATAATCTATTATATTGGATATAATCTTATTGTATATTATTTTACTATTAATACTGTTTATTACATCTATTGCTTTATTATCTATTATTATATCTTTTATATGATTATTAAATATCTTATTATATCTTTTATCTTCTAATCTATTATTAAACAATAAATAGAATAGTTTATTATCTATTATACTGTTTATTATATAATCTTTTATTATATTTTTATTAATAGCTATAGATAATATATTCTTTAATATTATTCTATTATTATCTTCTATATTATTATGTGATAGAGTAATATTATCTCTTATAGTATTATCATTACTGTTATCATTGATATATTTAAGAATATATTTTATAATATTATCATCTATATATTTATTTAATATACCATTATAATTATTATATCTTAATATTTTTATACATAATTCTTTTATATTGTTGTTTATATCATTATATTTCATATTCTTAATTATATAATCATAATTATCTATGTTAATATTAATAATATCTGTAGTAGTGTTAGTATCAGTATTATCTATATTAATATCAATAATATTCTTATCATTCCTATTACTACTCTTTGTATCATCATTCTTATCATTATTTTCTGTATCATCTTTATTCTTTTGTTGTTGTAATATATCCTCTAAGTCTTCTATTTCTATATTCATTCTATTATATATATTTATAGCTATATCATATTCTTTATATTCTACTAACATATATATTTTATCTATTAAACCATCTATAATTGTATCTGATAGATGTTTATTGTCTGTTAACATATATTCTAGTGTATTATTAAATAATATCTTTATACTCTCTATAGATTGTTTGTATGCATAAACAGATAAAATATTATTTATATTCTTAATATTATTAGTAGTGGTGGTAGTAGTAATATTAGTATTATTATCTATGTTAGTATTATCATTATCTATATCAGTATTGTTAATATTATGTTTACAATATATTTCTATATAATCTAATATAATATTCATATACATATTATCCTTTCTTATTTTATATGCTAACCATCCATATGTAATATTATTATTATCTTTTATACCAGTATTATTATTTATACTTATATTATTTACTAATAATAAATATTCTAATTCATTTCTATTATATTTATCTATATGATATTTTCTTATAAGATATTGTATTAATAGATTATAATATTTATATTTATTATAAATTATTAAACTCTTAAGAAATATTTTAAATTCTTTGTTAAATGATATTTCTTCAATAGAAGATAGAAGAGAACGATTGAATGTAGAAGTATTTATATATTTATAAAAATATTGATTATTCAGAATATCAATAACATTATTATCAGTAATAATATTATCCTTGTTATTACTAATTATATTAGTTGTATTGGTATTATTATTGTTAGTAGTAATATCGGTATCATTATCATTATTATCTATCTTACTATTATTATTACAATTGTTTATTAATTCTATTAATTCATAATATACTTCTATTTCATCTTTATCATCTATATCTACCAATGTTATAATAGATGTAGGTCTAAGATCTGTTGTATTTTTATTTTCTTGTATAATTTTTAATTGTTCTTTTATCATAATTATGGGTGCATAAAAAATAATATTTAAATAAATAATATAAAAATAATATGATGATAGAGGTAGAGATAGATAGCATAGATGTAATACAAATAGAATATAAAGGAGATAGATATAATATATGTAATATTAAAATAATACAAATAGAATATGAATAAAAAAAATAATTATAATTTATTTTAATTATTTATCGATAATATTTCTTTAATAGTTTATTCTGTTGTAACAATATCTTCTTAACATTTTCTTTTTCTTTTATTATTTTATTATTTTTTATACACTTTCTTAATTCTTTGATATTCTTTATTAGTCCGTTATTAATATTAATAACATTATATTTATTACTATTACTATTGATATTACAATTTCTTATAGAATCTAATAATACTATCTCTCTAACCTTATTATATTTATCTATTATTTTATTTCTATTATTATCTAATATTCTTCTTCTTTCTTTTATATCCTCATTATTTTCTATAAGAATATTATATTCATATTTAATATCAGATAATATAGAGAGTATAGTAATATTAGATCTTAATAAATATAATATGCGTTCTATCCCTGACACATCATTAATATTGTTATTACTTATATTTATATCCTTATTGTTTATATTTATAGTGTTATTACGTATATCTAAATCATTTAAACTATTTATATTGTTATTGTTGTTTAATATATTATCTATAGTATTAAAATTATCATATGTAATATTCTTATATTCATAATATCTATTATCTTCTTTATATATTTTATTATCTATATTATATTTATTATATTCTATAGCAGAAGATAAAGAATAAAATATATAATTATTATTCTTATATTTTAATATTACATTATCCTTTATATCTATTATATTACCTATGTTGTTATTTATATTATTATCTGTGTTATTATTGTTATTTATGTTGTTATTATTATTATCCATGTTATTATTATTATCCATGTTATTATTACATATCCTATCTATATTATATTTATTTATTAAATATATACCATTGTATACATATAATCTACTAATATATTTATAATTGTGTTTATATTCTAATTCTAATATTATTTTATCTTTATAAGAATGTATATTATATACTAAAATATAATTATTATATAATACATATAATTTATTATTATATTCTTCTATCTGTATAGGTATATTTGTATTATCATTGTTATTAATTATAGATTTGTTATCAGATTTTATCCTATTATTATATTTATCATTATCTATCTTACTATTATATCTGTAATCTAGGATTGTTATATTATCTTCTAATATAATATTATTGGTATATAATATATTGGTTGTTCTATAAATAGTAGATCTATTGGATATAAAATATGTATATTTATCTGTAATACAATAATCTACTATCATATTATCTTTATATTTGTTTTTATATTGAATATTTATCTCTTTATCAAGTAATATTATCTTCTGATTATAAAGATATGAGAATATATTATTGTTAAATGTATTAGGATAATAGCTATTAAATAATATATCTATACATTCTGTATAATAAGTAGTAGAATTAATAGATATACTATTATTTGTATTGCTATGCGGTATATTATCTATATTATTGTTATTTATATTATTTTTATTACTTTTTTTATTATCTTCTTTAATACAATTTATATTTCTATGGATATAATCATTGTTTATAAATTTATAACAATGCAAATAATCGTAATCTGTATTATAAAAATATATTTTGTCTTCTGTTAGCACCATTAATTTATTATTTATATTATAAAATCTTATCACACCAGTATTATTGTCATATGTATTATTATTACTATCATAAGCATTATTATTGTCATATGTATTATTGTTATCTTTATTATTTTTATTACTACTATCATATGCATTATTGTTATCTTTATTATTTTTATTACTACTATCATATGTATTATTTTTATTGTATTTACTCATATAATCTATGTAATTACCTTTAAGTAATATTGTTTCTTTTTTCTCTATGTTATATTTGTATATTTTATTTTGCATAAGATAATAAACATTTTTATTTATTATAGTAAATGTGGTAATTTTTATGTTTGATGTAAATATGTCATTGAGTAGTGTTTTTGTGATAGGTAACATTGTGGGGTTAAAGATATTATTAAAATATAAATTGTAAGAAAAATCGGTAAAAGTTGCTTTGAGGACCCCCCTTTTTTTGCGTTTATATAAAACAGAACACATGTTTACAAGATTAGCATTGTACGAACAACTTAATTTATCGTATAAAATTTTTACTTTCTCCTCCAATGTAGGAGTAATTTATAAAATAAGAAGATGTAAAAAATGCAAAAAAGAGATGTATTTAAAGAGTAAAAAGGTATCGGATATATTAATATGGGTTTGTCAAACTAAAAGATGTAATAAAGCATCTATTTCAATACGAGACAGTTCTGTATTTTCAGGTATTCGGATATCATTAAAAAATATAATTTTAATAATATATGAATGGTCTCGTGAAACACGAATAAAAGACATTAAACACGAACTGGGAGTCTAATACAAACTAATTAACAAAGTTATTGATCTTATAAAACTCGTTATTAATAAAACTGAATATGAAAAAATAGGTGGGTATAAAGACATAGTGGAAGTTGATGAAAGTTGTTTCAATAAAAGGAAGTATAACATTAGCCGATGGTTTAAACAATTATAATACATTGGTGTAATATCACGAACCTCCAAACGATGGTTTTTTGAAATGGTACATACAAGAAACCGTGAACCCATTGAAAATATAGTTTTAAAAAATATAAAAGAGGATTCTACAATAATAAAAGATGGTTGGAAAGGACATCTTAGCCTTAAAAATATAGGATTTAAACATTTTTGGGTAAATCATAAAATCAATTTTGCGTCCCCGGAAAACAAAGAGATATACACTCAAAACATTGAAAATCTGTAGTGTAAACTAAAGATATATGTTAAAACACGAGGAACTAATGTTAAAAAAAATTTTTCATGGCATATTTCGGAATTTAAATTTCTTAAATTTCATATGGGCCCATTTGAGAAAATTTCACACGATAAAAAGGGAAAGATATAACAAACAAACACTAATTAAACCTTTTTTTATCTATATAAACGCAAAAAAGGGGGGGTCCTCAAAGCAACTTTTACCGAAAAATCTTATTCAAAGAAATAATGGATTGGAAATAAAATTATTATTCAATGTAAATGAAAAAGGAAAGAAAGTTTATTAAAATCAATTATAATATAAATATCAGGGTTCTTAATGAAATTTTAAATATATCGTATTTTGGGATATTCTGAAATATTGGTTGTTTAAATCATAAATATATATTTAATAGTTGTTTTTTTATAAATATAAATTAATATTATATTATTTTATACAATGTGTTGTAAGAAGGTTATAAACAATGATAGTTATTAATCTTCTTTTAATGTTTTAAAATCTTTTATTTTATCGTGATATCATGATCTATTAATATACATACATAATAGATAGTCATTTTTTTGTTATAATAATTTAATTATAATCAAAATGTTGATAGGATTGATATCCGTGTTTAAAGTTGTTAATTTTTTAAAGATAAATATAGCTTTCATTATTTGGGTTTGTTATAGATATAAATCTTATCCAGACTGTATTTCATCGTATAAAAAGTTAAAAAATTTTGTGTAGTTAATTGTTATTTGTCCTTATTTAATATGATTTTAACTTTCCTATTTATACGATATTATTTGAGTTATAAATTACTACAAAAATTAGAGGAATATTAACTGATTATACTATTTCGATATGATAGTATGATTATCGTATAAGATATATCTAGGTTATAAAACAATGATTATTTAACTTTATTTTCCTTTTTAAGCTAGTGTGAATTTTTTTTTGTTTTAGAAACCATCCCGAGTGGTGTATTTAAAATCACTAATTATGAGTATTTGTTTATCGATCATAATTATTGAACTGTTCTGATATACTAACTTAAATTGCACCAAAATAATTTTAGTTTTAAAGGCGAAAATTCCTCTTAATAAGAATTACACTCTATGGTTTTGAGTTTGGTCGTTGTTCACACAAATGTTTCAGTATAAAAATTAATTGTTTTTTACACATACATTCTCATTCTGGCAAAATAATTTTTATTGAATAAATTATTTAGTTATTTTTATTTCTCATATTGAAATTATATAAATTTTAGTTTCTAATGAAAAAATAAGCAATTTTTAAAAATAAAAAATTAATATAAGCCTTAAAATTAATAAAAACAAACATAATTGTTAAAGATCTTTATAAATTCTCGGTTCCTGTTAATAGTTAAAAGGCCTTAATGTTAATAAAAAACGAGATTTGATATTCTGGGAAAGGGTTACGTGATATAAATTCTGACTTAAAAAGTTAAAGATTTTGAAGATTTTTGTATTTAGAAATGATGTCAGTTTTACCCCTTAATCCAATTTACAGTAACCTATGGTATAATAATATAAATTGTGAATTATGCAATGGTTATATATCTTTGATTAAAATAAATAAATGGATAAGCGGGTATGAATGGAAATATTTTATATCCTATAAAAAATTCCAATGTTTAAGAAAAGATTCGGTTTTCTAATAACAAATTAAATAATTCTAAGAATTCTTAGAATTTTCTATAAGATAATAAATAAAGCCGAACAATGTAATATCGTTTTTGATAATAACTTAACAGGGAAAGTAATAATAAATAGGATGGAAAACTTGGATCAATCTGTTTAAATGATTTAAGAAGACGAGTCAGATTAAAATAAAGAACCAATTATTATTGAAATAGACAAAAGCTTATTTTTTAAAAAAATGTATGAAAGGGAAAGAACCCATAATAAGACCATGATACATAGTTAATATTAAAAAACTTTCTAAAAACATGTTTGCTCTACCAGTTGAAAAAATATCAGAAAATACAATGTATCTGATTATTGTTGATCATATTTTTGTAAATACAATATATGTAATTGATAAATGATTAACAGATAAAGTAGTATTTTCTTGGACAAATAAAATATCACATCTAACTATGAACCATTCTATATCTTTTATTGATTTTGAACCCTTTTTAGTTCACACAAATACGATAGAGCATTTCTTTTCACAGGCAAAAAATTATTAAGGGAAAATATAATGTTTATAAAAACAAAGTATATAAACATCTAATTTTCTTTATTTGAATTTATAACAAAAAGTATAATCTTAATAGTTTAATAATAATATTATTAATTTTATTCTTGTAAATTTTTTATTATTTAAATAATCTATTCTTTTTAAAACAATTTATTCATTCTTTAAAAGATCTCTTATTATCTTTTAAATTAATTTTTAAAGAATAATTTCTTGGTCACTGTTCCATATGAAATATAAAAATAATAAAATAAAATATGGCTTAATATACATTATTCTGGAATATGTATCAAATAAATAAAAGTTTTTTAATATCTTTCTATAACGGGAATATCTTCTTTAATCAAATATGAATTATAAATATATATTTATCAAATAAAACTAAATATTCTTCTTTTTTGAATAATTAATTATTAAATATTTTATCTTGATGAATAAGGAAATAATAATGATACATATTTGGTTCACAATCAAATATAAATGATTATACATAAAATTTTTAATATTCAATAATTTTATAGATATTTTAAAACATTAATAAAAGTGTTTGTTTGTTGTTTTATTCTCCTTTCTTACAATTTGTTTTATACATTTTTTTATCAAAAAAAATATTCGTTAGATTCTTTCATTGAATGTGTTTTTTTCTTTTACTTTTTTTCATTTTAATTTGATTCATTTTCTGATCTCTGATTTGTTTCAGCTTTCCTATTTAAATCACAAGAAAATTTACCCCTATGAGGCTTTATAGAAAAGGATTACGTAAGAGAACATTTCTTAAGGACGCATGCCATTTCATATCTATGAACATACACTCTTTAGAAGATGATCATTTCTCTAATTGCTTTGCTTCTATACCAAGACACGCTATGGATAATTCTGGAATATTTTATATTTTTAGTATTATAATTAGGTATTTGATTCTATTTCCTATACGCTTGATATTTTTTACTGCTGGATTAATTATGCTTATTCATATTTTCTTATGGATTAGTTTAAGAGATAATTATGATCTTGTTGATGATTTTCTTATGATGGGATTTAGGTTATTTTATATGTCATTGGGTATTAATGCAAATCATCATGGGTATAAGAGAAAGATGGAAGAAAAGCATGTGTATGTATCTAATCATACTTCTTTTTTAGATTTTATAATATTAAGTGGATATAAATTTCCACATTCATCATTAGCACAAACACATACTGGAGCCTTTGGATTCTTCTTTAATTTCTTTTTAAAGAGGAATGGTTCTATTTCTTTTGATCGAAGTAAAAAAGAAGATAAAGCAACAATAAAGGATAGAATAAAACAATTGGTATCCATATCAAAATCACCATTATTGATATTTCCTGAGGGGGTGTGTGTAAACAACAAATATTCAGTATTGTTTCAAAGAGGAGCATTTGATCTAGGAGTAAAAGTTGTACCTGTTGCACTCAATTATCATAAAAAAATACTTGATCCTTACTGGAATAGAAGAGAAAATGGTTTTATGGGACACTTCTTTTATCTTATGAGTAGATGGAGATTAGACGTTGATGTACATTGGATGGAACCAGAAGAAATACACGAGGATGAAACAGCTATAGAGTTTGCATTTAGAGTAAAAAAAGATATTTCAAGTATAATATCTCTTGAAAATGTATTATGGAACGGTTATTTGAAAGGAAGAACATTATTAGACGAAAGAGAAATATTAAAACAAGCATTTAGATATACATACATGAGATATATTATAGTAACAACAGAATTACGTAAAATGTACTTATTGGCTAAGGATGCACCATTTCCAGAAGATCCAAAATTGTTTAGAAAAAACCGGGGTAAAGTATACTTTGACAAATTTGATTCATATAATTATTTACATCTTAGTTTAAAAACCTACTATGATATAAAATGTGGATATTTAACTGATCCTATGTACGTAGAGAGTATGATATTAAAAGGAGAAAGATGTATGTGTAGAAAACCCAATACCTTGAAATATGATGATCTTTTAAATAATAAATGCAATAAATATTGCCCAAAGAAATTAGAATATAAAAAACTTAATTAATTATAATAATAGAATATTAGATTATTTGTAAGTAATGTAATTGTAATAGAAGTAAATAAATGTTAATTATCAGTATATGTTTTTTATTATAAAATTATAATATCATTTATAATGGTAAATATATTAAATTAAAATATTATTATGTTAAATAACACTCACATGCAATAATTTATTATCCATAATATATAAACAGAATAAAATATATATTTATTACATCTTTCTTTATTGTGTATACTAAACATTATATTTATATCCATTATATCTTTATTGTCTGTAATATACAGTATAATTATATATATTATATCTTTAGTATCTATATTATATATACAATATAATTATATTTTTAGAATTTTATAAGAATTAAATTACTAAGAATAGTAATAAATCAAAAGAAGATTAATAATAATATTTATTTTTTTGATATCCTTTAAAATGATGGAAAGAATATCTTTACATTTTTGATATGTTTATATTTTATTTTTATTGATTTTAAAAAAGGAGAACTTTAGTTTCTATTGGATATTTAAAAAATCCAATAAAATATAAATTATAAAATATAAGTTAAATTCATCAACAATGGATATGGAAATAAAAAATAATGTAGAGATGGAAGAAATAATACTTACAAAAGAAGATTTAATAGATGATGAGCTTAAAGAGGCTATTTGTAAAATATGTTATTTTGATATTAATCCTATAGATTCATCAAGAGATCTTATAGCACCGTGTGGATGTAGAGGTTCTATAAAATATGTTCATAAAAGTTGTCTTAGGATGTGGAGATTTAAAGGAAAAAATATAAAAGAAATAAAAACGTGTGAACAATGTTATTGTGAGTATAATGTAGATGAAGATAGATTACCACATTTTTTGTTTATTAAGGCAGTAACAGGTTTCGTTATTTTTATTATGGTTATACTTGCGCATTTTTTTATAAACTCTTTTATAGATGCTATATCTTTTATATTAGAAGATGCACATACTGAAATTTATCAGATACAAAAAAATATAATATTGCAAAGACATATAATTCCAGAATCTGCCATAGGTTATTTTTATACTATAGCTATCATTGTATCTTTTTATCAATTTTTCTTTAGATTCAATATCTTGTATATTTTAAATTATGTTTTTACTGTATGGAGATTGATACAGTTCAATTATAAAATAGATAAAATATATTTAAATTTACTAAATCTATATTATGGTAGATGTATGTATAATGATATATATGTGCATATGGAATATTTTTTCATATTTTTACTAAATTATAGATACAATTAAGATATTATATTATTAAAGTATTCTTTTATAACAATTTTAATGTTTTTTATTTTATATTATTGTCTTTGTATATTTTATATAATATTCTATATGATATAAAATATATATTGTAAGTATGTATTCGTAGAGGATAATTGGGATAGTTTTATATATTCTAAAAATATTTTTTTAAAGGAAATATATTTATTTCTCATATGAATCCGATAAATCTTTAATTATAAGTAAAACTATTAGATGATTGTAGTTATGTATAATTTGGATTCATTGATTTTTATTATAAATTTTTTACTAATCTGAACTAAATATTCATATTTTTTCTAAACTTCTTTTCTCCCATATGGAGAAAGAAAATTTAAATTACACGTCTTTTAAAAATTTTGGAATAGATTCAAAAATTATCCAAATATTAGAAAATAACAATATTTCCAAACCAACTGGTATTCAATCTTTATCCATTCCAAAAATATTACAGAAAAAAGATATTATTGGGATTAGTGGTACTGGTAGTGGTAAAACGTTGGCCTTTTGTCTTCCATTACTTAATTCACTTCTAAAAAAGAATAGAAAATATCATAGTTTAATATTAACACCGACGAGGGAGTTGGCTATACAGATAAAAAATGTGCTAAATCTTATAGGAGAGGAATTTGGATTGAAAGTAATATTATTAGTGGGTGGAGAGGATATGAAAGCACAGAAAATGGCTTTTAATAAATTAAGAAAAGATATACATGTAATAGTAGGTACACCAGGTAGATTATTGGACCATATGTTAAATTCTAATCTTAAAATAGAAAAATTAAAATTTTTGGTATTTGATGAAGCTGATAAATTGTTGAGTATGGATTTTGAAAGTGATATAAAACATATTTTGGAAAGAATAAATAATGATAGACAAACTTTATTATTTAGTGCTACTATAAATGAAAATGTACAGAATATAATTTCATTAGGATTGAAAAATCCAATTATTTTGGATAGTAATGACAAAAATAAAGAATTGATACAAAAATATGTATTTGTTGGTTTAAAGTATAAACATGGTTATTTATATGAGATTATAAAGAAGAATAAAGAAAAAAAGATTATAATTTTTGTTTCTACATCATTTTCTACAGTATTATTATTTAGAATGCTTAATAATTTAGGATTAAGCAATCTTGCATACATTTACGGTGATATGAGACAAGAAAGAAGAAATAATAATTTGAAAAAATTTAGAGAAGGTGATGCCAATATTTTAATAGCTACTGACGTATTAAGTAGAGGTATAGATATTCCTAGCGTTGATATTGTAATAAATTATGATATATCTAAAAATTTTGATGATTATATTCATAGAGTGGGAAGAACGGCTAGAGCAGGTAAGAAAGGATTAGCATTGACTTTTGTAACACAGTATGATGTCGAGGAATTTCAAAGAGTAGAACATAAATTAAATATAAAAATGGATGAATATTGTTTGGATGAAAAAGTGATTAAGGATAATTTTATTATTGTAGAAGAAGCTTATAATATTGGATATAAGGAAGCCAAAGAAAAAATGTTAAAGAAAAAAAAGAACAAATAAATATTGATAATTGAAGATTTATACTATTTACCTCCTTTAATATGATGTATCGATAAAAGTAAAATACGATATTGGTAATTGCCCGAAAATTTTATGTTTTAAAAATAAAGTTATTGAGTTTTAAATACTTTTTATTCTTCGCTTTCGTAATTAAATCAAAGTCATTTTTCGGTAACGAACAAAAAAATATTTAGAGAAAAATAATTCGTTGGTGAAAAGTGTTACTAGGAGAAATACGTAGATATTAATTGGTTGTGTCCCTGTAAAAATATTAAAAGGAAAAGCTGTTCCATTAGTATGGGAAATGAAGATAAGAAGAAAAAAGACGTTGAAACAGGAAAACCAGTAAATAAAAAGACAACTGATTCAAAAGATAAAGAGAACATTAATAAAAACAATGAGTCGAAAAATGATGAAAACAATGAAGATACTAACAAAGATGTAAAAAAATCGGGTTCTAAGATTAATACAAAGGATGAAAAAGAAAAAACAGGCGAAGCCCCTGTCGGAGATAAAACACAAGATCCTGTAATTCAATTAGAAGAAAAAGAAAAACTTGAAGAGGCTAAAAAGCTTGAAGAAGAAAAAATGAAAGAAATTAACGAAAATGCTATAAAAGATATTATAGGAGATGGAAACGAGACACAGGATAAAGAAGATGTAAGAGAAGCTGAAAAGAAACATAGAACATTTTCTAGAAAAGCCATGATAAATAGAACAACCTTCTCGATAGGACATTTAGATGAATATTTTCATTACAAATGTGGAAATGTAAACGCATTTATTAGAGCAATTATAGAATCAACAGTTGTTTTTATTATTTTTATGCTGTTTCCATTCTTGGCAGTATTATTTATTTCTAAAAACTCGTTTATGACGGTGCTAAAAAATAGTTTGAAACCGTCCCAGTCTATAAATAGAGTATCTACATTTTTCAAACAAAATTTACTTATAGCAATTATGTATGTAGCATTTGTTATAATTTCTGTTATTGTTGATAATTCTATATATATTGTAGTTTATTTATTTAGAACATTCGACATTGCAGTTAAAGGATATCCAGCGGAATTTCTACACGTTTTAAAAAACTCAAGGAGGTTTTTAAGAAATGCGTTGGTTTCTTTCACAATATTCTTTTTATCACATTTATTTTCTGAGAAATACAAGTTTTTTACTTCCAAACTAACATTAATGCATTTAATTATGACCGTGGTGTTCTGGTATTGTTTATTATCGTGTATGCTATTTTTGGAAAAATTTATTATTAATATTTTTACGTCTGAACTTAGAAAATCATCATTTCAGAGTAGAATATGGGATGCAAACTATAAAACCTTTATTTTTAAAAAATTAGCAACGGTTGCAGAAGCCACACCAAATGGAAAATCAGAGGTTGATGCTATAATCAAGACAATGGTAAATGAATTTGATGCAGGATTATATTTAAGACATACTGGTCTTGATCTTTCTTCAAAAGAAAGTGCAAAAACGTTAGCTGAATCGATATTTGGTTATTTGGAAATTGATGAAATGGAATATGAAGATATAAAAAGAATATTTCCTGATAACCATCCAGAAGAAATTATGGCTTATTTATTAGGGAAACAAAAAGATACATACGAAAATACTGTTGTAAGTTTTGAAACTTTTAGTAAACGAGTGGTAGATCTTTACAAAGAGAGACAAGATATAAAAAGATCTTTAACCGATAGAGAAAATATAGTTAACAAACTGGATCAGATATTAATAATGATTGTAACAGGGTTTGGTGCAATAATTTTCCTATTCCTATTAGGAATAGATTACAAATATTATCTGGCATCGATAGGTCCTTTTGTATTTGGATTCAGTTGGGTATTTAAAGACACGATAAAGGAATTATATAATTGTTTTGTATTTCACCTAATAAACCATCCTTATGATGTTGGTGATCGAATATTAATAGATAACTGCGAAATGACAGTAGTGCGCATAGATCTTCTATCAACCATCTTCGAAAATATTAGCGGAAGACTTATTTATATGGCAAATACCACATTATTCACCAAAAAAATAGATAATATCAGAAGAAGTTCCAAACAATATGAAAATATAACAGTAATAATTGGTAAAAATACGACATACGAGACTTTAGAAAAGTTGCGAGGCGCACTTGAAGAAAATTATAATAATCTAGGCGAAGAATTTACAGGAACGGTTTATATAAGAAATTATATGGCAGAAGGTGATTATATGAAGATAATAGTATCTATAGAACATAATACAAATTTCCAAGATGAACCTCTATTCTATAAGAGAAGACAAGATTGCATTAAAGTATTGGAAGAAACATTAGCTAATAACGACATATCATTTGATCATAGGTTTTCATTTGTTAATTTATAAAAAAATTGAAATTCTTTTTAAGACAATAAATTTTATTAAAATATTTTTTTCTTCAGATTTTATTTTCTAATCTCTTTAATTTTTGTTTTATCTGAAAAAATAAAACTTAAAATATAACCATCTATTTTTCTGTCTATTTTATTTTCATTTAATAAGGCAATTATTCTTTCTCTGTAATATTCATTTATTTCTTTTTTTTCATGTTTTTTATTTACAATTTTATATCCAACTTTTAAACTTTTATAAAAATATTCATGTAAACCATTATTTTCATCATTCTCTTCCATCGCTATGATAGATTCATTATAAAATTTTATAATAACGTTATTTATTTGTAAAATATCATTATTTTTAAAATATTCTTCTAAAAAAATATAAATTATATCTTTATCATCGTATATCGTATTTATTTCATTGTAAAATATTTTTAAAATTTGATTTTCTTTATTCTCTTTCCAACAGCAATAATTTATAGAATTTATAAGAAAATAGAAATTAGAATAAAGTATAGAATTGGTTCGTGGTTTAGGTTTTAAGTTTAATAAGGATTTAAATTCATTGTTATGACAGCTCCAATGATCTACAAGCTCTTCCCAGCCAATAGATGGTAATCTATCACTATTTTCTATTTCAATACAATTATTACAATATTTACATATTATTGAAGAAAATATAGATTTCAAATTCATTTTACTTGGTTCGTTAAATTGTAGATTAGATTTTATTTTAAATATTTTATCTTTATTGTTGATTTCTTCTGTTCTTATTTTGAAATATTTAAAATTAGGAAAATATTCATATAGTAGATATTCAATACCATCGAAATTTTCATAGAATATCTTCATAAAAGGGTTGTTTTTAAAAGAAAATATTTATGCTTTTCTTCTTTATTCTATATTGTTACAACAATTTTTTAAAAATATTATATTTTAAAAAAGAGACACGTGAAAATTTTGGTTAAAAGGTATTTAAATTTCTTTAAACACATTCCAATAAGCTATCTATCATAACAATATATTTTTTTTATTTTAAAAATTTCCCTCCAATTTATGCAAAAATTAAGAATGAGTAAAATTTTGTATTCAAGATAATTTACCCTCAATGAAATTAGAACAAGGAACAGTTGAAGTGATATATAACAACAATGTAGAATCTCCATTATTTAATACACCTGTACTTCAAATTATAGCATATAAACGAGTAGAAACAAAGACAGATAAATCCTCCAGATACCATTTAAATCTAAGCGATGGTAAATATTACATCAAAGCTGTTATGTCCAGCACAATATCTCCAATGATGGAAAAGAATATAAAAATTAATTCTATGATAAAAATAAAGAAATTTCAATTGCTCTCAAAAAATGATAATAATTTTGTTTATGTACGGGAATTAGAATGTTATGAAGATTGTAATAGAAAGATGGGTGATCCAACACCAGTTTCTAAATTTAATTCTGATATAAGAGATGTTGCACCAAGTGAGAATAATGATAAGAATAAATATGTAGAAATCGAAAAGGAAAATACCGTAGAGAAAAAGAAGATTGAAAGAGAAGAAGTGGTTAAAAATAGAAAAGTGTCACATATGGATATTACTTCTGTATCATCCATTAATCCGTTTCAAACAAAATGGAAAATAAAGGCTACAGTCACCACAAAATCAGATATAAGGTATTTTACTAATCAAAAAGGAGAAGGAAAGCTATTCAGTATGGAGATGGCTGATAATTCAGGAAGTATAAAGGTAGTAGCATTTTCAGAAAGTGTTGATATTTTTTATCCGTTGATGGATGTAGGAAAAACGTATATTATAAGCAAAGGATTCGTAAAAATGGCACATAAACAATTTTCTAATACTACAAGTAATTACGAAATACACTTGGATAAAAATTCAGAGGTGGAATTAACTGCCGAAGTAGAAAATCCTAAAGTTCATTATAATTTCACTAAAGTCGGTGCATTAAATACAACCAATCCTATCGTAGATATAATAGGTGTGGTAAAAGAAGTATTTGCACCTTCTACAGTTATGATTAAGAGCGTGCAGAAAGAAGCAGAAAAGAAAGATTTTATTTTGGTAGATAAGACAGGAAGTGTTCGTGTTACACTCTGGAATAATTTGGTTGAAACCGAATTGGATAATAATCCTGTTGTTGCCTTAAAGAACATGCGTGCAACAGAATATAACGGTGTTTCTTTATCTACAATCTCTTCATCTTCAATTGTTATTAATCCAGAATTAGAAGAAGCATATGAATTACGAGGTTGGTACGAAGAAGAAGGAAAAGATATAAAAATAGTATTACCTAAGAGAGAAGAAGAATCAAAAACTATTGAAGAAGTTACTACCATGGAATTGGAATATTCAACTATAATTTCAACAATAATTTTTATCAAAGAAGATCTATTATGGTACAGTGCATGTGTTGAATGTAATAAAAAAGTAGAATTAGAAGGAGAAGGTCAATATAGATGTGAAAGATGTAATAATCTATTTGATAAATGTAATTTCCGTTTTATGGTAACAATGAATGTTGCAGACCATACAGGACAGATATGGCTAACACTCTTTGATGAACAAGCCACTAAATTATTTAAACATACAGCAAATGAGTTAAAAGAAATAGGAGAGGAAGACTCAACAAAATTACAATCCATAGTAAAGAATTTAAATAATAAAGAATTGGTCTTTAAAATTAGAAGAAGAGAAGAAAATTATAATAATGAACTAAAAGTTAGATATAACGGATTGAATATAGAAGAATTGGATTACATAAAAGAAAGTTATAAAATATTGAAGAAGATTGATAACTAAATAAATTATTTATGTCAATAAACCATATTCTGTTATTTAATAAGCAACCTTTAACTTATTTATTTACTTGTTTATATATTGAAGTCTTAAAAATTTATATCTTAATTATATTTAAAATTATATATGAAGTCTTAAAAAATCATATTTTAATATATTTAAAATATATTGTATTATCTTAATATACATTTTCTTTTAATATTCCTTTTTACAATTGTAAAATAATATTTTTTTTCTATCCCATTCCTTATGAAAAAGAAATTAGAAGAAGAATTTAACAAACTTTTATACGACGTAGAAAGAAATCACGCAGAAAAACAAAAAAATATAAATAAAATACATTTTATGAGAAATAAGATTATTGAATTAGGAGCACATACAAAAAAGAAATTTCTTCCATTTAAAAAAGGATTAGAAAGAAAAGCAAAGAAAGATGAAGAAAAGAAACTTAGAAGATTAGATATGGTAAATGATGGCATAAAAAGAAAAGTAGGAAGAAAAAGACGTAAATAAGCATAAAATTGTTTATTTAAATAGTTGATGATTCTTTTAAATTTGTATTCGTTAATAATTCAATAAATTCATACGTATAAAATAATTTTATCCAAATCTAATTAATTCATATGTATAACATAATATAAAATATTTTCTACTCTAAAATATTGTCATAATTTTAAATAATAAATAAAATTGTAAAATAAAATATACAGTGTAATCCCAAGAAAAAATAATTATATATAAATTTTAATTATAAAAAGTCATAATCTTTTTCTTTAAGTAATGTTTTGATTAAGGCCGTAAAATAAATTTTATTTTTATCGAATAAACTAATTTTTATTCATATTTCTTAATAAACTCTTTAAAATGAATTATGATATCAAAATATATATTAATTTATTCTTCTCTTTGAAATACTAACACTCTATATAATTCCATAACCCTTACTTCCTCCATATTTAATCTATTTACTATCATTTTTCTTTTTAATTCTATAAACTCATTAGAATATTTATTATAAAATTCCATGAAAGATAAATTCATAATATTCTTTAGTTTTTTAGAACCAAATGATTCTATGAGATATTTAAGATCTACTAAATATTCAGGACATTCTTCTACAGCTTCTTCTAATTTAAAATAATATTCTACACCAAATATTTCTTTTAAATTAATATTATTATTTTCTGTGGATATTTTATCTTTATCGTTATTTTCTATTGGTTCTTTACTTTTTAAATTTGTATTATTTTTATTTGTTATAGATTGTTTTTCATCTTTATTTTCTGTGTTATTTATTATATGATTATCTTTTGTTGTATTATCTTTAATTGTTATGTGGTTATCTTCTGTTGTTATATTATTATTTTTAGTTGTTATATTATTATCTTTAATTGTTATATGATTATCTCCATTGCTTCCTGTTGTTATGTGCTTGTCCTTATTATCTTCAATTGTTATATGTTTATCTTCGTTATCTTTATCCTTCTTATCTTCAGTTGTTATATTATTATCTTCGTTATCTTTATCATTCTTATCTTCCGTTGTTGCATGATCATCCTCGTTATCTTTACTTTTTTTATTATTGTCTTCATCTTTTCTATCTTTATCATTCTTATCTTCTTCCTCTTTACCTTTTCTATCATTCTTATCTTCATCATCTTTACTCTCTTTATTGTTATCTTTTTTAAATGTTATTTTATAATATTCATTACCATATCCATTTCCATATTTCTTATATCTTCTTACTATAGTCTCTTTATCTGGTATACTCATAATAACATAACTACCTATCTTTGTATGTTGTAAAATATTACACAAACTATTTTGAAAGCTTTGTTCACTAAAGAATGAATAATGATATGTGAACTGTGCAGAAATCACATCATATTTTTCCTTATAATTAAATTTCTGTGTATAATCCTGAACTAAGAATTGTGTGTTAAATTTAATATTTCTATTTGCACATCTTTGTTTAGCTTCTTCTATACTATTTTCTGCTATATCTATTCCAGTATAATATTTTATATTTTGATGTGCAAATTTAAAAATATCTCCACCTTTACCGCATCCAATATCTAAAACAGAATTATCGGCTTTAGTATATTTTTTTATTAAAATGGATTTTATGAAATTGTTCATATTTCGTATGTTAATGATTTTTGATTGTGTGCGCTCTTTTTTATTTATGGATTTTATACTGTTGTAATGTTCTGCTATTTCTGTAGTATGAATTCTTTTGGATGTTGATGCATCTAGTTTTCTCTTGTCTTTTGACATGGATAAAAATTGGGAATATATAATAATTTTTATTTTAAACAAATATTATAAAATATTCTTAAAAAGATATTGATTTCAATAACCAATAAAACATTTGAAACATAATTTATACCATTGAATAATCTTTAACATAATCTACATCATAAATAAAATTTGTATTATTTTCATATTTTTACCTCCAAAAAATACCTCCATTTTTTCATCTATAAAAATCCTCTCGCTGTCCTTTCCATGGAAAACTTTTCAATAATAAAACACGATGAAAAAATATTAAAAACCGAAGAAAATAAAGAAATATACACATTATGGTTACAACACATAACAAACAAGAAAGTGAGTAAACAATATATCATGAATATCAAACTGAACGCTATTATCATCCAACTAACATCTATGAACATACCATTAACAAAACACTCTCAACTTCTATCAGCAATATCAAAAATATATTACAAACAGATTAATTATCTCTTAGACGATCTTAATTCAATTATCAATATCCAAAGAAAAAAGAAATCTAAGCCAATACATAAAAATCTTACACTCTCACTACAAAAATTAATGCTAACGGATAATATGCTACAAAAACCATTATCTGAAAATATCGATGAATATCTTAATTTAAACGATCATGATGATACTATTATAGATATAGTAGATAACACGTATAATGATTCATTTAACATAGATATGGGAATAGAGAACGTAAGAGCAGAAACATCACATTATAATACAATGAATATATCCTTAGATAACGATACAATATTAGAAAGTAGAATATCCGATATAACACAAATCAATATAGAAAATAATATTAAAAGAATAAAATTAGATGACAATAAAACAGAGTATGGTAAAGAAGAATATAAAAAAATGTTAAGAAATAAAAAAGATATAATGAATGAGAATAAAAAAGATGATATGACAATGAAAATAGATATAATACCTGAATTTATAAAAACAACGATAAATAATATTATAAAAAATTATAATGAAATAGAAATTGCAAGAAACGATACATTAGTAGAAATACCTGATCATTCATTTAATAATAGTTTTAATTCTATAAATGAAACAAATGATAATATTTTAGAACCACTTTCTTTAAATAGTTATTCATATCAAGATGATAGTTATTTCAATGAAAATATATTTTCTTTTAATAAAATTGTAGAAAATGAAAATAATCTTAAAAAAACTACTATGTTTATCAGATTGTTGAAAGAAATAACAGATGGAGTGTTTAATGTGGAACAGAACAAGCCGTATGAAGAAATTATCTGTACGAGGATATAAAATAATTTTATAATTCAATGTATTATTAATAAAATAATCTTATTTCAATGTATTTTATTTTATTATTGTGTTACTGTGTTATAATTTTATTATATTGTGTTAATATGTTATATTATTTTATTTCGTTGCATTCCATTATTGTAGTATCATATTCACAAAAAGAAGCAATGTAATGAAAATAATATTATTATAAAATAATTATATATACATATAAAGAAAGAAATTATAGAATTATTAAAATATAAACTATTATTTCTATATGAATATTTATTTATTATTTTCTTCTAACAATATTTTAGGATAAGAAGTATTCAATATTTTAAAATATGTAAAAAATATATATTTAATTCTATATGATAAATATAAATAAGTTTAATGTAATTATAATACAGATGAGTTTTTATTATAATTATTTATCATAATACAATGTATTTACAATGGTTTAAATAACAATATGATATAAAAATAATATATCTGTGTTTTCTAAACTTTTTGTTGTTTTAATAAATTATATTATTATAATTAAAAATATATTGTTATTTTAAGCATCATACCACCAATTACTCTAACCACTTTCATATAAAACTAAGAAATTCATATTTTTTTATACAACCATAAATACCTGTAACACCGTGATCATCAAAGTTAAAAAATAGTTAAATATCATAAATTTGAAAATTCAATAAATTTAAATCATTTCTAATACACGATTAAGGAATAGAATAACAATAACATAATATTACATATTTATATATAAATTCTTTATTAAATTAAAACAATATGTATCTAATTGTATATCAAGATTGTATTAGATAAATAACCTATTCAATATTATAATATGAAATTAATATACTTAATCTCACACAATAGGTATTACTCAAAGGTTTTCTCTTCCTCTGATAAAAAACACTAAAAAAATTATCATAGCATAGAAATTAAAGAAATGATATTTAATACAAACATAGAAACTAAAGAAATAATATTTAATACAATCATATAATACAAATATAATTATAATATAAAAATAATATTTAATATTATCATATAAATATCATACAATTAATTATTACTCATAGATATTTTATATCTTGAACCATCTAATACACTTTGTAAATTTATATCATCACACATCCTAATAATCTTTATACCAGAACCTCTAATAGTAACAACTTCTAGATTATTTAATATAGGATTATCTATAGGCTCTATCATTTTTATCATACTAATTTTTATATTTAAGAAATTATCTACACTCTCTAATCTACCAACAATTATCATAGTATTCTTAAGTTCAAAACATAATCTTTTACCTATAAGAGTTTTAAAAAATGTATAAAATAACATTAAGGGTTATAAAATATTATAATAATTGAGTGATGATAATAAGAGTGATACGTGGTAGGTGGTGATAGAAGTAGTAGTGATGATAGGTGGTGGTAATGATAATGATAAAAATAAAAGATAAATATAATAATAAAATAATTTAATACTTCTATATTACTATAGTAATTATAATGAATCTATCTCAACTATAACAACTATTCCTATCTCTCTTATCTCAACTATCACTATAATTATAATAATTATAACGTTTAAATAAAACTAAATAATAATCCTTTGACTATATATCCTATTTTATCTATGATATATTTATTATTTAACATTTTATCTTTTATTAGTTGTTCTTCCATGTATGGTTTAGCATTATCATATTCTTCTATTCTTTGTTTATTTATTTCATTTAACATTTCTATGTATTTCTGTTTATCTAATAAACTTTTATTTTTAAAATATTTTAATTGTGTTATTCTGAAATTTGATAGAAAATCTTTATTTTTATACGAAAGTATAATAGTAGGATAATCTTTGTTTAAAATATTTAATGTTGATATAAAGTGTATTAGATTAAGATTTATATTATTATTAATATGGTTGTTAGTAAGTGTATGATTGTTATTGTGGTTATTACGATTATTAGCAATACTATCTCTTCTATCGTTATTATAATCTTTTCTATCGTTATTATAATCTTTTCTATCTCCACTACTATAATTATTATCCTCACCACTATAACATCTGTTATAATCTTCAATATTATTAATTATGAGAGTGTTGTTGTAAAATTCTTTATTTATTTCTTCTTGTGCTATGATAATAGTTTTATTCATATCTCTATTGATATGTAATATATTTAATAATTGTGTATTCTTTATATTGTATCTGTATTTAATAAATCCATATGGATCTAATCTGTTGATTATATCCTCATTAATATTAGATATTAAAATTATTTCATTATTATATCCTAATGTAAATAACATTTCTTCTGTGTATGGTTTTAGAGTGTATTCGTGTTGTAGAGTATACCAGTTGAATCTTTTTATTGCTAATGTATTTATATCGAAAATAATAGTAAATGGTTTTGTAGATGGTGGTAAAATAGAAATAGATTGTTTAAATAATGATGACAATTTTGATTTTAAGAATGGTAGTGGTTTTAATATTGATAATTTTGATAATGATACTATTGACATAGATGATAATTTTGATAATTTTGATAATTGTTGTTTAAATGGTAATGATGATTTTAAGAATGTAGGTAGATTGATTTTAGCATATTTTATATGTAATTTGATATTTTCGAATTGGTTAGAGAGTGAATTATTTTGTGGTGAAGATTTATTAAATGGAATATTAAAAAATGGAGTATTAAACATAAGGATTAGAAATTTTATTTTTAATAATTATTTAAAGTATGAGATTATATTTATAAAATATAAGAGTATATTTATATAGTATAATACTTTTTATATCTTTTCTTTACATCAGAGGGAAATAAAAGATTTTATTTATTTTAATGTAATATTAATACAGTAATATAATTTTGAATTACAACAAATACAAAAAGGTATTTAAAAAGGAGAAGAAATAAAATTACTAATAACTACAGTTATATTAAAATAAATAATAATTATATTTAAAACAAACAAAAGTTTATTCCATATTTCTTTAATCATATAAAATGTATAAAGAAATTACTAAAACATATAACAATCATCTTATATTATCTTATTTCTTAATATAAAAATATATTTACATGTTCTTCCTTCTCCATATATAATATATACAATGCTATAGAAACTATTGTTACTATTACTAATACACTTATAATTATGATAATATCATAATTTCTATTCTTCTTCTTAGCTACTTTTACAATATTCTCATTTAAATAAATAGTATAAGGTTTTATTGCACCACCTATTTTAGCATCAGAATTTTTATTCTGTTCATAATATAATATTTCTTCTAAATCTATTACCTCTGATTTACCTTTAGCTTTATTTGATGATTTGTAATTGTTATTATAATTATCATTCGATTTATTATAAGTATTATTAGTTTTGTAATCAGTTTTGTAATCAGTTTTAGATATTGTGGTAGACATAAGGAGATTGATGAGAATATATTTTTAAGAGGTAAATAAAAATAGGTGTGAAAAAGGAGTCTGATGTAGTGTGTGTATGGATGTTAATATAATATGGATGTGTAATATTTTATAAAAAATAAATAAATGTTATTTGTTGTTGTATAAAATTATAAGGATTCTATTTAAAATAATTTGTAAAATTATTATAATTTTATTTTAACTAATGAATTATAAATATATTAATAATATGAGGTTAGGTTAGGTTATTATATATTATATAATAATGATAATATATAATATTGTTTGTAATGTTATAATTATTTTAATAGTATTTTTTATTGTATAATTATTTTAATAGTATTATTACTTTTTATTGTATAATTTTTTTAATAGCATCAATACTTTTTAATATAAAATGATACGTGTCATACTCGAGATATGAAGGATTATATCTTAAATAACAATGATACGTTAACTATAAAATTATTAGGTTTTAAAAATTTCGTTCAAAATTAAATTTAGTTAATAAATTGTACTTAGAAAATTTATGAAAAAAATAATTTTATTTACTATTTAATTTCTTAATTCTCTCAAGGTAGAAGTCATTCTTTGACAGATACTATTTAATAAATCAATCATTTACTTTTCATCAATCATCTTTGTTGTATACATAATTATATATTAAATAGAAATATATATTAAATAAATAAAAGATAAATATAAGAAGTATAACAAAGAAAAGGTAAATAGAAGTATAACAAATATAAGAATAAGGAATATATAACAAAGATAAATATACAGCAACCATATATTAAATAAATATAAGAATAACAAATATAAAATAAATATACAACAATTATATCAAAATAAATATAAAGATAAAATATTTCTATATTATTTTTTTATAAAATTTTTTTCAGAATAAAATAACCACTTTAATTCTTTCTAAAAGACATGCACAGATGTTTTATATTCTCAAATTCAAAATCTTCCAAATTATTAAGTGTGATTAATTTCTGTGCTTTTATCTCTGCTCCTAATGTTATGGAATTACTTGAATAAGAAAACTTTTCTATTAATGTACTAACACTATCTGGTATAAAGGTAACCAAACATGTAGCATTTCTATATAAGCCATCGTCAGTATAGAAAGAAAAATCATAAAAAATATACGCGCATTTTAAAGGATCTATCTTTGATTTGCACAATGTAAATAGTTCAATAAGTTTATCGTTTGGTGTTTTTTTTAATGTTCCTGGATTGGCACTTGGTTGGATGTAATCTATACCAAATACTAATTTTGTGGGATCTCTAAGACTGAAGATTATAAATTGGTTCTCTCTTCTTGTTACCTTCGTGGATTCTTTTTCTATGACATCAAAGTCGGTGTAGGATGGATTCATATGGGTAAATAATTATTTTGTTCATAAAATATAAAAATATCAGGAAAAAAATCATAAATTTATTAATCATATCAAAAATATGTTTATTGTTTTATTTGTATAAGCATTGCATGTTATTCATATTATATAAGTATTGTAAGATATTCATATTGTATAAGTATTGTAAGATATTCATATTGTATGAGATTGTGTGATATTATAAAAGAGAGGATGTTGTATGTGTAATAAATAAAAAACATTTTTTCTTTATTGAACACCTTAAAAAGATTGGAAATTAGTAAATTCTAAATGAGTAGAATATTTGGATTTTTTATTTAGATTTTATATGAAATATATTCAAATGATTATATACGATAAATAAAAATGATAGAATATTATTTCTAAAAGACAGTTGGTTACAAATATATAATATAATTTTTGATTAGATATAAATATAACGAATCATAATATGTTTAAGGTAATAAGTTATATGATATTAAGAAAATTAAAATCTAGAAATAATTTGTTTTAAAATATTTTATAGATAAAAAAATTAACGTATAAGTTATGATTTTTTATTTCCTATACAAAATAATATTTAGCCTGTTTAAGCTAGTGGTTGTAGGATGGTGACCAAATTACACGCCCAACGCTCGAATACTTTATTCAGAAAAATTTCAAAAAAATTAAAAAGGTAAAAAAATGTTCAGATGGTCCAATGACTTATTTTGATCATACCTTATATAATAATTCCATTACATATTAAATTAATGTTTAATTGATATAGTTACACCTCTCTATTAATTTATTACTGAGTCACTATTATACCAAAAAGAAGGTTGGAATTTTATTAAGGAGAATAGAATGATGATTGCACAATACATAAAATTACAGCACTCTAAAATACAAAATAGAATGGAATTAATGTATATACGTAATAAAGGTAGTTAATACGAGTTATTTGTTCGTTAAGAAACCAGTGGTCTCAGACAATGGTTGACCATAATCAATAGGAATGTTTTCATAATAATTATAGTGTTATTAAATAAAATTAAATTTTCATGTAATCAATATACAAGTAAAAACAAGAGAATCACCAAAACACTTAATTGAAACCAATTTAATAAAGATAATTTAAGACAATTAAATTTATATTCATTATATACCTATAGTTTATAAGAATCTTAAATAGATTATAAAATATTATAGTTTAATAAATATTTTATTTTATTCTTTACCTATTCTGGTATCACTCATTAATACATTATTGACCATTTGTTCATCTATTTCTCTTACTTTTATTTTTTCTGTATCTGTTTTACATTGTTTATAGAATAGATCCAGTATTTGTGATATAAGAATGCTTCGTTTTGTTGTACCACATACTAATCTTATTCTAAAATGGTTTATAGGTATATTTGGTTCTTCATTGGAATTACTATTGTTATTTTTTATTTCAAACCACGGAAGACTCATAGGTAAGAAATAATAATCTTTTTCATTTGAATCGTTTTTATTTTCTTTATAAACTTTTACCAAGGTTATACCATATTCCAAACTTAATATTCCTACATTTCTTCTTTTACCTCTAAGTATATATCCTCTACCACTCTCACCACTCTCTTTTGATCGACTGACTTGTTCTCCAAGAACAACATTAGAGGAAACTAAACGCTTAGATTTCCATGCACCGGAAAATACTAAAGCCATTTGTCCTCCTATCAGAATTAATCTTTCATAAAGATTTATTTCATCGGTGTGTTTGGTATTATCATTAATTATTTTATCATTGTTATGATTTTTTAATTCATTAGATCTGATAGTATTGGTGTTTATATTTTCTATTATTTCATTGGTATTGTTATTATCTCCATAAATACATACAACACTACTTCCTTGTACTTCACTATGAAAATATAAATATTTTTCTTTTAAATAATAATTCACTATTCTATCATTCTGTTCTCTGTTTCTTCCAGCTATAAATATTATCTCTTTATTTTTATGATAGATTTTATACCAATAAAATTTTTCATACCAATTTATATTATGTTTAGCTTTTGTTCCCTTCAAAGGAATTCTTATATCTTTCTTTTTACCTTTCTTTATATTATTTTCATTGTTGCAAATACCTTCTATGTATTTTTTAGTTTTATTTAATTTGTCTGTCTTTTTCTTTATACTATCATAATATTTTGTTAAATTACTATAAAATATATTTTTTCCTTCTAATTTCAATTCTATATCCATACCTTCTATATTAACATTAATTATTTTCTTTTCTAATTTATATTTCTTAATAACCATATTCCCATTGTAAGATTTTATAAAATCTATAGAATACTGCCAATCCACTTTCATAAGATCTATTACATGATTAAGAAAACTTTCTATTTCATATTTATTGTATTCCATAATATCTGTAACTTTTCTCATTTCTTCAATATTTTTTATAAGAGTATTTACTCTTAATTTCTGTTTGTCTACAATATTCTGTGTCTTATCCTTTTTTACAGCTTTTACAGTTCTATAAGAATAAAATATATCTAAAAGAACATTAAAACTATTGCTTATAATATTTATATTGTTTTTATTTGGATTATATCCTTTTATGATGCTATCCGAAGATAAATTGTTATAAAAATATTCTTTTTCTGTAATATGTAATATATTCTTATCAGCTTTATCTTTATTATCTTCTATTACAGGATAATAATATTTCTCTTTAATAATTCCTCCTTCATTAACATTATTTATTCTATTTATTATTTCTTTAAAATAATTATCTATTTTGATTATAATATTATTCTCTATGATAATATCATTATTCATATTATTTAAATATTTCATAAGTTCTTTACTCAATACATTATAAACATAATTATCCAATGAAAAATATTCTTTACCTTTCTCTTTTAATAATTTTATGAATTCTTTCACTGTAATATTTTCTAAAGAATATTTTTTTAAGAAATTTAAATATGAATAATTTAACGATACTTCATTTCTTATATAAATATTATCCAATACATTTATAACATTATTATCTTCTTTATCATCTTTCTCCTGTCTTAACATTGAAACAATTTTATTATTTTCTAATATCAATACATTTCCTTTATGATACATTTCTATTATAATATTATTAACATTATTTTTATCTTCATTTTCATCACCCGTATTATTATAATTAAGTGTCTTTATCTCTATTACTCTATCCAATCCTAATTGTCTTATTTCTATTTTACTTCTTTTAAAATATTTTCTAAGCTGTTGTGTAAAGGATGTAATTCTTGTACATTTATGTTCCTTAGTCAAATGCATACGTACACCAGGCTCTATTAAAAGTAGTGATTGTCTATTTACACTATCTTTGTTTAAACTCGTATTTGAATCTTTTATGCATATTTTTTCGAGATTTTTATTTATTGTTTTTTCATCTATGCTATTATTCTTCTCATTTTTTATGCTGTTATCTTTATATGCTGTTAATTTAAAATAAAATATTTTATTATCTTCAGAATATATATTATTTATGTAATATGATTTCTTTTGAAGTTCATTTATTATAGCTCTAATATCTAAGAAGGTCATTTTTTGTTTCATTTACTTTTATACTGTTAGGGTATATAAATACTTAGTTTAAAGAAAAGACAAAAATATTTATTAAATAATAATATAGATAATAATATGTTATGATTTTCATAATATAATATATTACATTATAATATTAAATATGTTTTTATATTAAGTATGTGTTCGTAGAATATGTTTTTATATTTATTTTTTCTAAATAGCTGTTTTATTCTGCTGTCATTGTAGAAATAAATTTTAATTTTTTAGATAATAACATTTTAATTATAATGTGTGTTCTGTTCGTTGACTGTATATTATAGTTTAAGCTATTTAATTTTTTAAAGCATGCAATATACAAGTATTAACAGATTCCGCCACATGCATGTATTAATCTCTTTTTATCTTATATTCAAAGATGTTAGGAATTCAAGCGTAGATTAAACACTGCTCTTATACCCTAATAAGATTCTTGCTTTTTTCTTGGTATAATGTTAATTAAGTAATAAATTAATAAGAAGGTTGTAATTACAATATCTAAGTATTACTTTAATCTGGTAACAGAATCATTGTACATGGTATAATCAAGTTATATTTTCTAACTATCATTCATTCAACATATTTTTTTAATATATTTTTTTTAAATTTAATATGAAATGTTTTAATAGTAAAAGAAGGAAATTTAAAAATCTTTCTTATATCATAAAATTTAATTAATTTTAATATTCAATGATATTTTAAAAAATCCAAGACTGCACCTTCTATATAAGATTGCGACAAATCATTGCCATAAAATCCTATATGCCCACCTCTTTTTGTTATCACTAATATTATATTTTTATTATTTTCACAAGCTTTTAATATTTTTTTGTTAAGTGGTGATACCATATCATCTTCAGAGATTATAATAAGCACTGGTTTATTTATTAGATGCATATTTGTTACTGCACTATTTTTTATGTAATATTCTTCCATCGTGGAATAATTAAATATTTTCATTGTTATATTTTCATCTATATCCTGTGTAATTGATAAATTTTGTACATCGTTTTCCGATAGATTGCAATGTTTGTAGATTATAGGATATTTTAGAATGAATTGTTTTAGTTTGTTGGCTACTATTCTGTTAATAGTTAATTTGTGGAGAAGATTGGTTTCCAATTTTGATATGTGATGAAAATCCAACGGCGATGAGATAGCCATACCACATTTTATTCTTTTCATAAAATTTTTATCGGAATATTCTCCTAGAAATTTTGTTATCCAAGAACCGCCTAGACTGAATCCTAACAAAGAAATATTTCCTTGATAATTTTCTATAATATATTCTATCAAAAACTTCAAATCCTTTGTATAACCAATATGAAAGAATTCGGGTGTTTCTAACTCACATTGAACACCTCTCATATTCATACAAAATACTCTATAATTATTTTCTTTTAATTTCTTTTCAAAATTTACAACATATGTAGAATCACAGGAGCTAGCAAAGCCATGGATTATTATAATATTTTCAAGTGTTTCATTCTCTGATACAGTCACAGAAAACCTACCACCATCGTTATTCGTTAAATAAAACATATTTCTTTTTTCTTTAATGAATCTGAATTTATCAATAAGAGTTTGCAATACAAAATTAAAACCTAAAATAAATGGGAAAAATCTCTTTTCTAAAAATTGTCTGTCTAAAGAGTCGTTAGATGAAATTATTTTGGGTTTCCGACAATTATAAAAATATACAATATAATAGAATATTACAAATGGTAGTCCAAAGAATGGATAGAATAATATTAGCGGAAGTAGCAACGCAAAATACTTGATCATAGATGGGTACGAAATTTTCTTGATAAAATCAAAAAGGAATATCAACTAAAAGTGACATTGACGACAAATTATGACATATTAATAAAATTATAATTATTTGTTCATTTTAAAACAAAGATTTACGATATAGAAAATTGGATATTTTATTAAAAGAAAGGAAATTTCATTCGGTTGATTATAATACCAATTGCTTTTTTTAGAAATAATAGTAAATACTTGTTGTGTATTATTAAAAAAATAAATTGTAAAATAATTATCTTTAATAACATACAATTTTGTTAAAAAAATAATATTTTAAAAAAAGGATATTTAAAATTCTATTGGAGAATATCCAATTACAACCATTTAAATGAAAATATAAAATATTATTCTTCAGATGTGGTTTTAGAAGGTAAAAGGATCTCGGTATCTTTACACAATATATTTGAATCTTATTATTAGTGAAATATAATAATTGCAAGCCTTAGTAATAGGTGGGTGAAAGGGGTTCTCCTATTCTTGTAGAAAACAAAAATAAAATATTGTTTTAAAACACCGACAATCCAGATTATATTTTTTTTAAAAAAAACAAGCCATGGATAAAGAAGTAGAAATAGGACAGATTGTTAGATATATTATTGAAAGTCATAAAAAAGGAATTAGGTCTATTAGAAGAAATATATCTAGTGAATTTAAAATAAGTAAAACTGATTACCCGTCTACAATACAGAAAGTAGCAGAAAAATTCGAAGAACTAGGAATTACTTTGGTTGGGATAGATTGTATGGTTCCACAAAGTTATGTAAATGCAGAAAAATATTTTTTAGTTAAAAATAATAATGAACATGTAAAAAAAATAAAAGTGGAGATAAACGATTTTGATTTAAAACTTATGATTTTAATATTTACTATAATATTTACAGAAGGAGATCATGTAGGCCATCCAAGATTGATAAAAATATTAAGTAAATCCGAAAAATTGAAAAATTATGATTTAATTGGATTTATAAATACAATGAAAAGAAAGGGATATCTGAATATTACAAAGATAGATGAAGAATTGATCGTTGATTTTAATTGGAGATTTTATGTAGAATTTCCTAATTTTAATCCAATAAAAATAATGGATGAAATAGAAGCAGATAATAAAGAAAATCATACATTTAATTAAATATTTATTATTACCAAAAAATATAAAAATAAATTATTTTATCATATTTAAATATTTCTTCTATAATTTTAATCTTTTCATAAAACTTTATTTATAATTAAATATTTTTAGTTAATTCCAATCTACTTCCACCTGTTATTGCTTCATTAATTTATTTATTTTATATTTTAGGATTCACTACATATATAGATTAACTTTATTTTTCTTTATGATTTAGAATGTCAAAAATATGTAGATGATGTAAATGTTATTTCTAACCTCAATAATATTTAATATTATTTCATATATAAATTTTTTAATTGATATAAATTATGCGAAAATATTATTCAAACATTCTTTAGGTATAATAGATTAGTTTTTCGTAAAATATGTATATAAGCTAGATTATCAAATATTTATCTACCTGTCTTATATTTAAAATATTTACTTTTCATTGTTCTCAATAATGATTGAATTATGAAAGATTATAAGATTTTTGTATTTATTCTTTTCGGAGTTAGGATCGAATTATAAAGATTTTCCAAAAGTTTTAAAATTTTTAAAAAAACAGTTTCTAATTATAGAAATATTTGTTAGGAAAATTTTGTTTTTGTTTATAAATCAAAAAATAGAATTTCCTTTTTAAATGAAAAAATTTTTAAATCAAAATTTGTGTTTTCATCTCCTTTTTTAATGTTTGTAGATGGGAATAGATTAAAAATTTTGTAAACATATTAAATAGGTTTATAAATTCTATGAATTAATATATTTAATAAATCAAATTTGATAAATTTTCTTACTGATTTGTTTTATATTATGTGTCAGATTATTTTTAAATTTATCGTTTAGGGCTATCATAATGGAAGATGATTTTTTTAGTATTACTAATGAAGATTTAGTAAATATGTTTAACAATAAGGAGCTTATATACCAGAACAGGATAATTTCTTTAGAGGATCTTGCTAATTTGTTGTATATAGATTTGGAAAATGGTGTATGTAAGATAGATGATACAAAAATATTGTTTGCTAAAATGTCAGATATGAAGCAGAAAGTACATAATGTTGAGGAGGCGTATAAAATATTAAATAGAAAGGTTTTTGGAGAGAATGATGTGCAATTAAAATCACAGAAAACATTTATAAATATTTTAAAAAGTAATATGAATGATAAAACTTTAATAATTTTAACGATTGCTGCAATGTTTTCAATAGCTATTGGTATTGGAAAGATGTTTTTATCGGGTGAGAAATTTGGAGTTGTTGAAGGTGTGAGTATCTTGGTCGCTGTCGTGATTATTGTTTTGGTTGGTACGATAAATGAATATTCTCAAGAAATATTATTTAGAAATTTAGAAAAGAAAAAAACGGAGAAGCTCATTAAAATATATAAAAATAAGAATCTTGAAACTATACACATAAGTGATATTACTGTAGGTGATATTGTTTATTTAGAAGCTGGTGATTTAATTCCTGCTGATTGTATTCTCGTTTCTAAAAATCCACTCTTTTGTGATGAATCATTAGTAACAGGAGAAGTAGAAGGTATAGAAAAAAATATTAATCATCTATTTCTCATGTCCGGAAGCTATGTTATGGATGGATTAGGAAGGGCTATGGTTATTTGTGTTGGTGAAAACTCTTTTAAGGGTAAAATACTAAAGAGTCTTGAGGTTGAAAGAAAGAATACTCCATTACAAGAAAAAATAGAAGTTTTAACAAGTAATATTGCTATGAAGGCTATTTATATTTCTATCATATTATTTATTGCTCAATTATTGAAATTATTTTTTGTTAGAAGAATATTCAAAATAGATTACGTATTAGAAATATTTATTGAATCAATAGCATTAGCTGCAATGGCCATTCCTGAAGGGCTTCCTATTGCAATAACATTGGCTTTATCATTTGGAACAAAAAGAATGCTTAAACAAAAAAGTTTGGTGAGAGATATGGCAGCATGTGAAATCATGAATAATACAAATTATTTATGTACAGATAAAACTGGTACGTTAACGCATAACGTTTTACGAATTACAAGAATATATACAGATAAAAATATACATAATCTTTCTACAATACATAATGAAATAACAATACATGCTAATCATTTTTCTGATCTCATGGTTTTTAATTCAATTTTAAATTCTACAGCGTTTATAAACAAAGATGGTATATTCATTGGAAATCGGATAGAATGTGCACTCTTGGAATACTTGATTGATGATAATATAGATTATAAAATTCTGAGGAGAAAAATGAAAGCTGTGAAACGTAAGGAATTTGATTCTAAATCTAAATACATGTCTACAATAGTAAAACATAACGGAAAGTATTTGGTATTATTTAAAGGTGCGAGTGAAATAATAATTGATCAATGTAGCAAAATGGATGTAACGGGAAAAGTTGTTGATATTGAACGGGATGAAATATTACATTTTTTAGAAACATCTAATAAGAATTGTTTGAGAACAATCTCTATGTGTTATCAATATTTAGATATTATAGATGAAAATAGTATACATTTAGAAGCCGCTGATCCTATATTCTTATGTTCTATCTCGTTTGAAGATCCATTGAGAAAAAATATTTATGAGCAAATTGATTTATTCAAAACAGCTGGAATAAATTTGGTAATGTTAACAGGAGATAATATGGAAATGGCAAAATATCTTGGAAGAAAGACTGGGATTTTAAGTTCATCGTATAAGTGTATAAAAGGAGAAGATATGAGAAATAAAACAGACGAAGAATTATTGAAAGATATTCATTCTATAAGAGTGATCGCAAGAGCACAACCCGATGATAAAAGGAGATTTGTTCAACTGTTGCAAAACCAGGGAAATATTGTCGCAGTTACTGGTGATGGAACAAATGACGGTCCTGCATTAAAATTAGCTAATGTGGGATTTGCTATGGGAATGTCTGGTAGTGATGTTGCTCAAGAAGCAGCTTCAGTAGTAATCCTTAATGATGATTTCTTTTCATTGTTAAAAGTGGTTTCTTGGGGAAGATGCATTAACGATTCTATTAGAAAATTTATCCAATTTCAATTAAGTGTGACTGGCGCAGCGCTTGGTGTTGTGGCATTAAGCACCATTTTTTATTCTGAACAGATTTTAAATCCATTACAAATACTTTGGATTAATCTTTATATGGATAGTTTTTCAGCCTTATCGCTATCGACAGATCAACCAACAAATCAATTGTTTTTAAGAAGTCCTGAATCTGTAAACACTCCAATAATTACAAATTACATGAAATTGTTTATGGCATCTACAGTACTGTATCAATATTTAGTTATGATTGTTCTAATACTCTTTGGTGCATCCAAAACATTTATATTTAATACATTCTTCTTCTTGCAGATTTTTAACCAAATAAATGCAAGATCAATCGATATTCACAGAAGTCCTTTTTCTGCCATAACAGCAAATAAGATATACTTGACTGTTAACGTTATTTCTGTAGTATTGCAAATAGTTATTGTTCAAGAATTAGGTGTTATCTTTGGAACTAAACCATTATCCTTTAGTTTATGGATTCTTTCTGTTTTTGTTGCTTTGTCAATAATACCATTTTTCGAAATTGTAAGAAATTTAGAAAGGCGAAGAGTTGAAAAAACAGCTAATGGTTGGAGGAAACTATACAGTGAATTAAACAGCGAATTGAGAGTAATTGAATCTTTTAAGAAAATGAGTCGTTTGAAATATTATAACAAAAAGAATGGAAAAAATACAGAAGAACAACTGATAGAAGAAATAGAAGAATAAATAAAATATCTATTACCTAAATATTTATTTTAGAAATTATTTAAAATCTCAATAACTTTATCCTCTTCCATAATAATTTCTAATTCTATGATCTTATTTCTTGATTTCACTCCATGAACAATTTTTATCATATTTTTTTTTATTCTAAAAATTTTACTCAGTATTTCTATTATTTCTTTATTTGCTTCATTTTTCTCGGGTTGAGAATTTATCTAATTAAATAAACTTACCTTTACATGAACTTCTTTATCTATTTCTACAAACATTGATTTTTTAGCATTTGGTGTTACCTTTAGTTTTAGCAATATTTTATTTTTATCAATAGTAATGGCAGACATGGGTGTACCCATGTATGGTAATCTTATGAATTTTATAGGCAAAGAGAATAAAAAAATATCTACAGAGAAGAAACTAATAAATGGATCCGTTGAAATAAAAAAAAACAAAAACTGATAATAAGAAATATATTGGTAAAATAAACGATGAGAATATAATGCCTGGACATACAATTAAACAAAATGATTTATTAGAAAAATGTGATGAAACATGTAAAATTTGTAATCTGGACAATTTCTTATGTAATACATGGAAAGATGCTCTCAAAGAAGAATGTAAAAAACCATATTTCAATGTTATAAAGAAAACATTACATACCAAATCTATATTTTATCCACCGGTAGACCGTATTTTTAGATTTTCCAATTATTTTAATCATCACGATACCAAGATTGTGATATTGGGTGAAGATCCATATCATAATGAACACCAAGCAATGGGTTTATCATTTTCAGTCAACAAAGGAGTGAGAACACCACCCTGCCTAGTAGATATTTACAAAGAAATAAAAAACTGTTATCCCAATTTTAAAATACCGAATCATGGATCTCTTGACATTTGGGCAAAACAAGGTGTTTTATTATTAAATGATTCATTAATTGTCTTAAAAAACCAACCAAGTTCGCACTCAAAAATAGGATGGGAAATATTTACACAAAAAATTATTCAATTAGTAAATGAAGAATGCTCAAATGTTGTATTTATGTTATGGGGTAATTTTGCAAAGCAAAAAATTAAGTTCTTAGATAAAGAAAAACATTTAATTTTAACATCAGCTCATCCCAGTCCTTTTAGTGCGAAAAAGTTTTTTGGAAATAATCATTTTTTAATTGCTAACGAATATTTAAAGAAATATGGTAAAACACCAATTAAATGGTAATAAAACATCTTTATAATAATTATATATTTTATTTAATAACTTTTATTCGATAGGATCAAATACATAATATTTTATAATTTTTTCCCGACTAAGAAACTTCTATAAATAAAAATTTCGTTTTAAAAAAATTTTATAATTCTTTAATTTTTTTATCCCAATGAATAAAAATATTGAAGTAGTAATTTCATCCGATGAGTTTTCTGATGTTGAAAATGGATTTTTTGACAAAGAAATTGAAATAAAACCATCAACAGCACCAGATTGGTTTGATAAAAAAGTACCCATTAGAAGAGAATATAAACGAAAAAATAAAATATATAAATATAAAGTAGATCGTAAAGTATATTCTGTAAATAATAATATTAAAAAAATAATACCAATTATAAATTTTGAAGAAGATACAAATAAAGAATCTACTCATGACGATAACACTATTACATCCAAAAATAAAAGTAAGAAAAATACATGTATTTTATTAGATAGTCAAAATAATATTTATATCGATGAAAAAGGATATAAAATAAGAAATTTTAGAATTACTGATATGTGTTTAATAAAAGATAAAATTGTAATGATATCAAATAAGAGTGGTATTATGCAAGAAATGGATATTTATACAAAAGAAGTCGTATCTATTAGAAAAAATACATCAGAAAATGGATATAAGAAAATAGTAGCATATGATAATATATATTTATTATCCGATAAATTATACGTATTAGATATAGAAAATTATGAAATTACAAATATTTTGGAGATTGGTAATGCTTTAGATTTTACAATAAAAGATAATAGGATATTTATCTTGTATAAAGATAAAATAGTAGAATATTTAGACTATAAAATAAATAATATCGTTGAGATCAATGGATTTGGTATTGAAAAAATATTTTATTTACAAAATAAAATATATGTAGCACAAAAAAATGAATTAATGGTTTTTAAAGATAGTTTGAAGAAATTAAAGGGATTTAGAAGAATAAAAGGAACAGTTAAAAATATGGTAGATATAAATGGATTGATATTTTTGCATACAGAGGAATTAAATAGTCTTAGAGTAATAGAAGATGATAAGCTTATAGACTATATACCGAATTCAAAAACAAAATTTCCAATTATTCATGGAATTGAAAATATAAACGGAGAAGTGGTATTTTCTCATACAAAATATATTTCTTCTATAAAAATATATAATTAATAAAAATTTTAAAATATATTATACCTTCTTTTGTATTTTTACTTATTATTTTTAAAAGCCGACCTGTTGAAATTATATTAAACGCTGTATATATAAAATAAGTTTATATTTTATTTAGATTTATATTGTAAAATATTGTTATAATAATTTAGTCAAATATATAATAAAAATTATGACGTGTTGATATAATAATTTTACTCTTTAAATTTATTTAATAACATATTAAAGTACAATATCATGTTTTTGTTTGTTCGAAAATTAAAATTTTATAAAACAAAATGATTGTCTTGCAGAAATAATAAAAGTTTTTGAAATCAGTTAAAAAACAGATGTAAATATCTCTTATTATTATATATTTGTTCAATTAAACGGAATATTATAATGTATCCAATAAAATCCAATAAATTATAATGATGTAGCTTGGTTTAAGAAAATAAATAAAAGGTTTCTCAACAATAAAAAAAACAAATCTAACATATATTAACAAAAATATTATAAATATAATGTAAAAATGTATAAATATTAATTATTTTATTGAAATTGACTTGCTTTATTACTTTGATTACATAATTATGTTTTATTGAAGAGTCGAAGGTAAATATTTAACAATATTTTTTTTTATTCTGTTAAAATCCGTATTATTTATAATAAATAATCGTTAATTGAAAATAATGAATATTGGTAAAGCAGCTTGAATGTTTTTAGAAGAAATATTTTATTTTTTATGTGCTCTATCAAACTTTTATAATTAAATGTGTTTACTCCATGTAAGTATTCATTTTATTTTTATGGTTTAATTCTTGATTATTGTGGGTAAACAAGCATAAGAGATTTAAAATATATTTAGTTCCCATTTCAGTAATCCCTGTAAAAAATTGATTTTCAAAATCGTCGTATTTTATCATTTGTTTTTTTAGTTCCTCGTCTATTTTTTCTTTATAAATAAATATTGTTGCCAAACATATTAAATGATTACTACTATTGATTTCCTTGGTTATTTTTTCAACTACATTTCTTATAGAAAATTTTTTAAAAAATTGGTAAAGAATATATTCTGAAGATCTTAACAAGGAATTTTCTATCTGTATACCATAAATAGAAGAATATGATGTAAATCCTAATTCCTCTGCAAATTTTTTCCTCCAATATGATAAAATATGAACATTTTGGTGAAAATCATTAGAAGTGGTAATATACATAAGAATGTCATATTTTAATCGTGATATAATATCTTTTACGTAATAAAAAATATCTGGATCTTCAATATTATATGCTAAAGTATAATATGCTCTACTTATATGTTCAAATTGGCCATCCAAACAGGCTTTTAAACCTGGTTCAATATATTCAAAGGTTGTCTCTATTATTAAATCATCTGTCTGTTTCTTATTTAATAGAATATGAAAAATTTCTTCTATGTAATCTTTTATTTTGTTTTTATCTTCTTCGGGAATAGATTTAACCATATGCTCTCTTTTATACGGAATATTATATAAATTATATAAATATATTTTTACCAATTTTTTAATATCGCTATCTACCACATATTTTTTTAATTGATTCTTCCAAATATTTAAAATTTCTTCACCTAGTAACGTGTGTTTTTTCGGAGTTTTAGACACAATTTTTGATAATTTATCTATATTCCAGAATGTTTCTCCACGCGAAAATTTTTGGGAGAAAAACCCATGAAGATTATTAAATTCCTCGGGTATATCTTCTTTGACATATATTTCTATATTAGCTACAATCTTATAATTTAAGTTCATAAGACCAACCTTTTCTTCCTTTCCATAATGAATTATCGGATTTTTATATAATATAACAGTCAATTCTTTATTGATATTATTTATTTGACTAGGTAAATATCTCAATAAATTGTTTCTTAAATCTATAATTTCGAAATTCCGATGCAAAAATATACTTCCTTCAACATATTCAGTCTTGTTATTTATCATACACAAATGTTTAAGATTTTTTGTATTGTAAAATACATTGCTTATTTTATTAATATTATTATTTTTTATTGTTAATTTTTCCAAGCCTTTACAATTATCTAGATTATATGGAATTTCTGTGAGATAACAATTATTAAAAACTATTTCAAAACAAAATCCATCCTCTTCTTGGTGTTGAAATAAATCTAAAAACGCCATATCACCACATTTTTCGCTACATTCGACTTCTAAAAATGCAATATTTGTAAATAAAAATATGTTTTTTAACGTGCGTAACTTATTTACCTTTATTTTTATTGTTAGAAAATTTAGTGTACAGCATGTAAAATCCTTAATTTTTATTATATTATTTTTACTGAGATCTAATACTTTTAATGTTTCCATTTCATAAATATTGATACCTAATTTTTTTATTAAATTATCTTTTAGATGTAATTCGTCAATTTCACGTTTACAGCATTTTTGAAATTCAAAAACGGATATATAATTATTATTCAAGTATAGAATTTTCAAGTCTATAAGCTTTTCACAATTTATCATTACTCTACCCGATATTTTGTTTTTGTTAAAACAAAGCTCGATAATAGGTAAATTTTTTATAATAGGTAATTGGATGTCTGAAAAAAAATTAAATGAAAGATCTAATTGTTCCAATGAATAGCATTTAGATAAAGCCATTGGCAATTTATAAAGAAAATTATGATTTAGATGAAGATTCGTTAAATATGGGAAAACAAAATCTGAAGGTAATTTTTCTAATTTACAACTAATTAAATGCAACTGTTTTATATTGGTATATTTCAAAAAGTCAATAAATCTTGTAAATTTTAAACTTCGTCTTTTTATATTTAAATCAGTAAAGAGTTCATAATTGCTAGATAGATCAAGAAGTTCTAGATTGGAAAGAATTCCAATATCGTCAGATATTTCAACTAATTTATTTTTGGATAATAATAATGTTGTGAGTTTAGATAACAATTTTATATTGCTTGGTATTGTTGTGATTAGATTTTCTGAAAGATTTAAATAATCCAAATTTTCCAAAAAAAATATTTGATGTGGTATTTCTGTGAATTCGTTATTTCCTAAATCAAGAAATTCCAATTTTTTTAATTTATTAAAGTTATCTGGAAGTTGAGTAAGTTCTCCATTGTGAGAAATAAAACTTTTCATTTTGTGACATTCACATACTATGCTTGGAATATAATTCTTATTGTTTTTAAAGCGTATAACAAGTTTCATATCATCTTGATAAACAGTATATATAGCATCAATACTTCTTAGTTCAGCAATATATTTATTATTTTCTCCGTATAATATAGTTATATCATCCATTAAAAATCTCCACATGTTCTTTTCCAAATCAGTTGCTATATTCGCACATTTGAATGATATAATAAAAAAGAAAAAAATCATATGATGAGTTTTTAACTTTTATAAATATATACAATCCAAGAAATGACATCTCTCAAGAAATTTATCTTTGAAAGTCTTTAAATGTTTAGAAACCCCAATTCATAAGCTTTAGCTATATTTAATTATTTGTTTTATGATATTTTTTTATTTATTTTTGACAATGTCAAAATTAAATAAAATATCATGACAGAACCATTGGTTATATTCTAACAAGGCGTTAGATATATTTATTTTGCCATAAATTAACATTTTTTAATAAATGTCATTTGAGATAACAACTGATAAGTTAGTTTCATAACTTTTTATGAAATTAAAGATTTAATTATAAAGTGAATCATATTTGAAAGGCAAAAAAAAGTTAGCCTTGCTTTTTATTACAAGAAACAAAAATAAAAACTTGATTTAATAAAAATATGTATTAACATATAAAATTATTTTTTTACTTTTATATATATTTTATTATATATCTTTATATACACAATTTTCTTTTTATTTTTAGTCAATAATTGTTATGAATGTTTCGTTAACTTTTTTTCGATTACAAATTGTGGTATCTCCTTAATTACTCATATTTTCATAGATAAAAATAAAAATGGAATTTTTAATAAAATCTTTAAAACGAGACATATTATTTATCAGCTTTTCTAATTAAATTATTATACCAAAAACTAGATAAACTAATATATCAAATTATTTAATCATTACTTTAATTTGTCTCCCTTTTTTTAGTGACAACTGGATTTGAAAAATATTAGGAGTTCATAAATTCAAAATTTTCTAAGCAAGAATCAATAAGATACAAAAATAAAGTAGAATTACATGCTTATATAGCTCATTATTAAATTAAAGTGATATTTGGTTGACTTTATGAAAGGATTTTTATTGATTGCTGCTTTGTTAATATAATGGTTTGAAAAAGAATGGATATTGTATATATGGAAAAAATATGATACAATATAGGACATATAAAAATCTCTAACACTTTAAGATATATAATAAATAGAATTAATATATTTATTTTAATATTAAATATACAAAAGTAGAAGAAATTAAAAAATTAAAGGTTATAATCTACAGAAAATTGAAAATATTTAGGAAATTCCTATAAAAAAGTTATTGAAAGCACTATATTAGCTATTTTGAAAATTTTTATATTGGGAAATAAATATTTATTTTGAAAAGACGAATAAATTTATTTTTATCTGGCTTATGCTTAATTTGATTTGCGTGGTTTAAAGTTTAATTTATTCTGTAAGGAGATAAGAAAACTTAAGGAAACTATTCTTGATTTTTTTTCTTATAGAAAGATTAAGAGTACGGATAATATGAACTGAAAACATACAAAAATACGTAATTTATCTTCCATTCCATTTTTTTTGTTTTCTTTTTTTGGTATAACTTTAAAGTCGTGATCTGTTAAAGTTTTTCTCGGCTTTGTATTGTGATTTTCGATCGGTTTTGGTTCCGGATTTTTATTATAATTGTGGTTTTGATTTTGGGCTGAGTTTGCTTTCTGTGTTGAATTATATTTCTTTTGACTTCTTCTTTTCGTCAATGCATTTGGTGCTAATGGCGGTTTGCCAGTAACAATATGTTGATCATTGCTTCCCGTGTTGTCACAAAACATGGAATTTATCTCAGCCATGGCACTTATTATTGAAAATATAAAAAAATAAAAAACAATCAGGATTTTCATATAGGGTAACTAAGATCCTTTTACTAAAGAAAATCTTGATTTATCAATTATTTACTCCTATTCTTTTTAATGGTCATTTTTTAAAAATCAAAAACAGGTTATCTTGGTCAAATGGATGTGAAATAGCGATTAAATCCCGAGTCTGTCGGGTTCGAATCCTCCACTCTGAAGAATTTTAAAAAAATAAGAAATAGAAGAGAAAAGTTATTGAGTAGGTGAAGGTTCGATAATGTAACATTAGCCGTACCTTATATTACAATCAACCACCAGATTAAAGTAATGTTTAACTGCTGCAGTTACAATTCTTGTATTGATTTCCGAGTCAACCAATATTATATCAAAAAAGATATTAGAATCTTATTAAAAATTATAGGATGATGATTGCATCATACGTAAAATCCGAACATTCTGAAGCACAAGGTAAAATTAGATTAATGTATATCTGTAGCGAAACCAGTTAGTACAAGTTTAAATATGTTTTAGGAGCCAAAGTTATAGAGCATGATAGGCCGCAGCCGGCCAGAAAACTTTTATAAATAAAAATTTCATTAAAAAAATTATTTAGATTTTTTACAATCCAGTTATTTCTGACCTTTGTATTATCGTAAATATAATATGTTATAATTAAAATTACGTATTGAAAATACCAATAATAAATTGTTTTAATAAAAAATTTAAATATTTTCCTAATTTTTTTAATAACAACATTTTAATTATATTCAAATGGTTGATCAACATAACCTTACCAGAGTTCAATATTTTTGGCTCTTCAAAGCGATTGTATATTTACATTAACAGGTTTCATTGTATACATGCATTAACATCCCCTTACCGTATCGGTCACATTGCTAAAGGTTGTATATGGTGTCTATTACACTTTTTCTCGGTGGTTTGTAATAGAGCCACGAATTAATAAGATATTGTATTTACATCATCAATAACTGACTTATATGATATAAGATTTCGTAGAATGTAAAAGCAATCCATACTAGCAACCTAGCAACAATTCAATTGTTTTTCTTTCATATTATTTTTTATTCTTTTACCTTCAAAAATTGCCTCGTTAAGGATTCAGACCTGTTAGCTTATGAATAACGTTTTAACATCGAGCCAAAAAATCATTTAATTTTTTGCTATTAAATTCATCATTGCCATACGCTGTTAATCGCATCATCTCTCCATATTTTCCTCCTAAAATATCTATATTACAATATTTCGTAAAAGCAACTAGTTTCTTTATAAAATAACTCTTAATATTTGTATACATTTCTTCATTCACTTTATCACATTTTCTTAACATACATAATAATGCTCTACTTAGATGGTGAAGAAAATGTTTACTAAAATAATAGTAGAAATTCAACTGTGAAATAGAGAAATATCGATGCAAAACAAATTGTATATTCTGTATGCAGGTATGTATATGATTTAATAACATAATATATCTTTGGTATTTCTGTTCTTTATAGAAACATATCTTTAATCTTATATTTTTAGTTTTGTGTTTTTTCATTGATTTTATATTCAAGATATTTAAGTTTTTATCTTCTTTTCTTTTTTCTATCTGCCGAATGTAATTTTTTGTGATGTATATATATTTGTTTGGAAGATATATGCTCACACATTTCTTATTCTCTTCGATAATTGAACCCCTTAATCTCTTTGTCACGTCTCTTAATAAAGATACACTGTTATAACAGGAATCTCTAGTAAGTTCAATATAAAATAACCATACAAATAACATATTTGTTAAACATGATTTCTTTTTTATGGTTTATTTTGATCAAATGATATATTTTTTTATCATACTAACAATATTCACTCGATCAAAATAATCGTTATAAAAATTTAATTCAATATATATGAATAATTTACAATATCTTATTTTAAATTACATATTTACATATGATATAATTATATTATAAAACAAATAAATTATAATGAGTTGATAACTTTATTATACAAAATAATATATTATTAATTGACATACTATTACATTCCTTGTTCTATTTTTTGTGTTTATTCCGTAAATTATACATATTAAAGAAATCTTGATAAAATTTCGTAAGAAACTATAAAAATAAAGATAAAATAGACATTAAATGTTTCATCGACCATATTAATAGATAAATAGAAGATATTTCCTTTCTTAAGAGAAAAACAAAAATTGTTTTATTAGCAATCTAATATATTTAAATACTCAAAAAATTGAAATATGAAAATTCAAAAAATTATTTTCCTTAAAAGTTATAAATTAAATAACTTGTACTATAATAACAGAATAAAGTTGTATAAATATATAAGACTTAAAACAATCTAATAATTATATTGTAGAAACAATCATATAATAGATATTATTGTTAAACTATTTAGATAATTGAATATTTTAAAATTATGAGAAAATAAATAATTACAAATTGGTGTTTAAAAAAATATTGAATAAAAATCAACGTAAGAAGGTAAAAAAAATAGAAATTAAAAAAATTTAAATATTTTTCTAAATTGTTTTTTACAAAAATAAGTGTAATTAAAATATAATTTTAGTAAACTTACAATAAAATGAAAAAACAATATGTAAAACATAGCTATTAAAATGATGTAAAATAATCATGAAACGATATGTAAAGTAAATCCGTAATAATAAAAAATATTATCCTTTCTAAGGAATAAATTTAATTATTTATGATTTGTTAATCTTATCACGTAAAAATAATCAAAAAAAATATGTTAATATTCATAACCTAAAATATTTGATATTTCGTGTATAAACATTTATTTAACTTAATTATTTAAAAAATACAATCAAACAACTTAATTTGTTTGTATTACTTTTTTTGACAAACAATAGTTTCATATTATCTGTTATAAATATTTTTTTAATTTTTTATGCCCATGGAACAGAAGATAAAACAAATATTTTTAGACAGTATAAATTCGTTAAAGAGCAAGAGAGAAGAAAGTGAACGGGAATTAAAAACCCTTGAGAATAACGTTGACTTTGTTATCAACATCCCCAATACATATATGAGAGATACAAGCCCTATAATATCTAAAATATCATCATTATACTATAAAAACACGATTATAAAGAAATGGAAAACTTATCCAGAACAATATAGAACTAAGATTATAACAGAAGTCGTACCATTGATGGTAATGGATTCAAAATATTTGGAAATTTACAAAGAAATATTTGTTTTTATTCTGGAAAACGAAGACAAAGAGAAAATTACACCTTTATTTCAATATATAGAGAATTATTTAATATCAGAAGATGATATGTCATTTAAAGTATCAATATTATTAATACTTACTATGATACAGAGAGACAGACTTAAATATAACTATATAGATACACTTAATGATATTTTTAGTAGATCAGGCAATGTTTTATTGGATAAATGGAGAAAGTACTACGAAGCAAGAGATTTTAATATGTTCGAATTAATTATGGAAATTATATCTACTACACATGAGAATTTTTATGTTATTCCTTATTTTGTACAAGTAGATGTGTTTGTTTATTGTAGGGATTATGCTATGAAAATTTTAATGGATGAGCCAATTAAAGAGAATCTTAATGCAAGAAAGCACGCGTCTGCATTTATATACAAATCTACCGAAAAGGCTACAAAGGGATTCTATAAGTCACAAGAACTATCAGATCTCTATAAAAGTAACAGTAATTTCTTAGTTGAAGCCTATCAAACTTATAAAAATCTTTTGAAGAAAAATAGAGATTTGGAAAATACAATGGAATATGGGTTAGAATATTTTTCATTATTAATTGCTGACCAAGAGAGAGTTCAAATCATAGAATCTGATATGATATCATTGGTATATGATTTTATTCTTCCTCTTCATGTTTTTTCAGATGCCGATAAAGAAGAATTTGAAAATTATCCAGAAAATTATATTAAAATGAAATACAGTTATTTTTGTATTAACATCAAAAATACAGCTAATGGTTTATTCTCTGATATTTTAGAAAAAATATCAAACGATGATTTCAATAGGATATTTGACTTTTTATTAAGCATACTTCAAGAATACGATAACACAAAAACATTAGAATCTGCTAAAAAAGCATATGCTTCTTTATTCCTTATAACCAATATGGCTAGACAAATAATTTCTTTAAGAAAGGATATGCTTTCTGGATTCTTGGTTTTTGTTATTAACAATATAAACTCACCATATCAATTTATTACATCTCAATGTTGTTATACTCTTCAATTTTTCGATTCTAAACATGTTTCTCCAGAACTTAATGTTAATGCATTTAACACAATCATGGCTTTAATAAATTCTGGAAACGAAATATTTAAAGTTGATGCTGCATTGACAATTTTATTTTTCTTGGATTGCCAACAAGTCAGACTCATAATGGATAGTCAAATTCCTGTTATCATACAAACTCTTATATATTGTGGAAATAAGTATGATTTGGAATCATGTAATGATGGATTAGAAACAATTATGGATTCATTCCCTGAAAAAATTTCTCAATACGCACCAGAACTCACAGCAACACTTTCGAAGATGATTCTTGAAAATTTGAACGAAGAAGAAAATTATGACAAAATGAGTGTTGTTGCAGGATTTATACGAACAATAGACGATATGGCTATAAATTTAGATGAAAGAAGAGATGTTCTTTGGGAGGTATATTCAAAATCAGCAGAATTTATTTACAATGTTTTTGCATTAAAAAAGATGGATTATTACACTGAGACAATTTCACTGGTATCCAACTTTTTATATGGATTTAAGAGTGTTGATAATTCATTTATAACATTTTTGGAAATTATTTTGGATATGCAGGTAGATGAAATCTCTTCAGTATCTGATGATGTTTCTAGACTTTTAGATAACTATATCTCATTCGGAAAAGATACACTTACAAATAAGCATTACGATAAAATCTTTGATTTAATTGAAAAACTCTGTGTCCAAGAAGACGATTATTTATTTGAAGATGACTATACCAGTGGCTGCAAGATTCTACAATCAATATTCCTTAATAACAAAGAGGAATTAAATAAAAGAATGGAGCAAGTATTAACATTTATAGTAAGTGGATATAGTCGAATTGATAGGGATTCCATATCATTCATCTATGGATTAGAAGTTCTTATGTGTTTATTAATTCTCCAACCAATGTCCATCGTATCCATATTCCACAGCAATAATTTCTTAAAAAATTTTATTGATGATATTTACAGCAACCGTAATAAATTTTCAAGAGTATTTGATAAGAAATTAAGTATTTTGTTTTGTGGTGAAATATTCAAACTTCAAACAATACCTGATATTTCTATATTACCTCATCTTAGTAAATTTTTCTGTAAAATTTTATTAACATTACCTGAAGCTATAAACAAGAGAAATAAAATGAAGATTGAGGAGAAAGAAGATCAGGAAGAAGAATATGATTATGATGTTTTAGAAGAAGATATTTACTTTGATACGCCTTTAGATCTCTTTGAACCATTTTCATATATTCTAGGAATATTAAACAGTAATACACCAATTACATTAGAAATAATGAATGGTATGGATAATCATAATAAAGAAAAGATAGCTAAGTTATTAAATGGAGGATATCCAATACAAAAAATATAATAAACATTGTTGAGAAATTCTTTTAAAAAAATTAATATTTTAAAAAACCTTAGAATTTTTATTTTGTATATAAAATAATACGAAAATTATCATGGGTTCGTAAAAATCTTATATAGGAAATAAAATACTATTATAAAAAATCAGTATATACTTAAATAATTATTTATATTTTAAAATATGTTTTTAATAAATATTCTTTGTTTAATAAAATGTAAATAGCATTTCTCTGTATTATTTCTAAATTTATCAAAGATGATAAGATAATTTGTTATGAATGAGTAGTATATTTATAATACTCTATCAATTATTTGGTAGATATGAATTAAACGACTATGAAATTAATATTATAATACAATTAATTAGAATAGTATGGTTCGTAGATATAAACGATATAAAGATGATCTAGATATAATTATAATGGTGAATATATGAAACAAAATGTAAGATTTAATAAATATGAGTTATTAACTCTATTAACCATCAAGATTACTTCAATTAGAAGATATTACCTGAATTAATATTTAAATAAACATATATAATACAATATAATATTTTATGTATCATTTCCTATTTTTAAATCTTCTAGATTTAAGTTTTATAAAGTTTTATTTATCATTCTTTTTGTTTTTAAAAATTTTATTTTATATATACCCATGAAGCCTATCGTTTTAAAAGAAGTAACACCTATAGATTTAGATGCACCTATTGTAATCGAAGAAGAAAATAAAAAACTAAGGGATGCCATGTATGCAGCTGAATGTCATAGAAGAGCAAGATATCAATTAATGGACAAAATTCATATTGGAATGTCTTTGAAAGAAATATGTGTTACGGTCGAAGACGCTGTAAGATATATGCTTAAAGATGAAAAAAATAATGGGGCAGGATTTCCTGTGGGTGTTTCATTGAATGATTGTGCAGCACATTATTCTGTAAATCCAGGTGATGAAGATATATTTTTAAAAGAAGATGATATTTTAAAGGTGGATTTTGGAACACACGTTGATGGTAGAATAATGGATTCTGCATTTACTGTATGTTTCAATCCCAAATATGAACCATTGTTAATGGCAGCAAAAGAAGGAACTGAAAAAGGTTTAGAATGCATAGGTGTGGATGTACGAGTATGTGATATAGGAAAGGAAATAGAAGAAGTAGTATCTAGTTATGAAGTTGAAGTGGATGGTAAAATGGTCCCAGTAAAATCTGTTAAAAATTTAACCGGCCATAGTATTGAACAATTTAAAATACATGGAGGTGTTGCTATACCTATCATAGACAATGGAGATGAAACAAAATTGAAGGCGGATATGTTTTATGCTTGTGAAACCTTTGTAACCACTGGAAATGGAGTTGTTAGAGACGCTGAAAATTGTTCCCATTACATGCTTGAAGATTCTAAAAGATACATGGTTAAAAATGCTAACAGTAAGAAAGTGTTACAAGCTATTTTAAAGAATGTCGGAACTTTACCATTTTCACCACGAGATATTGATAGATACGTAACAGTAAAGGGAGGTTCGTATCCATTTATTAAAACATTGGCATCTTTAAGAATTTTAGAAGCATACCCACCACTGAACGATAGTAAAGGATCAAAAGTTGCACAGTTTGAACATACCTGCTATTTATCTGAAAGCTCTAAAATTATCCTTACGAGAGGTGACGATTATTAAAAATTAAGTAGAGCGTAAATTTTTTATTAAGGTTAGTTTAACAAGAAAATTAAAAAGTAGTTATTTTTTATTGAATGTGATATATTTTAATTAAAGTGTAATCCTTATCTTAAGTGTATTTAATATTTTAAATAAACATTACTGCGCCGTTTTATTTTATTTTATTATGAAAATATTTCATGTTATTTTTATTTTATATCCATCAGATTCAATGGTTATGAAGTGGTAACCAAATCCCAAGCTTAACGGGTTCAAATTTTTTATTTAAAAGGATTTTCAAATAAAAAAAGGGGGAGGAAAAAAGCTGTTGAGTGGATATGAATTCAATAGCGTATAATTAAATATATGTTGTATTATACCCGTTATTAGGTTAAACTGTGTTTAGCTGGTGTGCTTGCAATCCTTGTACTGATTTGAGATTTAATCATCAATACTACGTCAAGAAAGAAGTTAGGAATTTTTAAAAAACTGGGAGAGGGCGGCAACGTACGCCATATGCACAATCCTAACACTCGGAGCAGAAAGTAAAATGATATTAATGTATATTTATAGTAAAACTAATTAATACGAGTTTGAATATGCTTTAAGAACCAAAAATCGTAGACCACGGTTGACCACACCCGTCCAGGAAAATTTAATAAATAAAAGTTTCATTAAAAAAGTATTTTTGTCTTTATATAAATTTTATTACAAATGTTTAATAGATCCATCAGTAAACTCATTTCCTGTCCATATCAAACATTTCTCATTAACAATATTTTTTCTAGGCTTTATATTTTCTGGCACTAAAAATATTATTTGATTGTCGTATATTTTTATTAATTTATAAAATAAAAGTGTTAATATAATATCTTCTTTGGTGATGAATGTAATCTTTGAAAGATTATTAATAGTTATATTGTCATTATCAATTAGAACTTGTAGGATAACATCTTTCCAATAACTTAGATATCCAATCAAACCTAAATCGGATAACGGTTTTTCTGGGGATGCTATTTTGTTCTCTCTTCGTGATAAAACATAGGAAAAATCCATTAGAAATTTACCATATCCTAATCTCTGATATTGAGGGAGAACTAAAATACACGCTAAATTATAACCTTGGGTAGAAACCTTTTCTTTTGAAAAATAACCAACAATTTTATATCCATCATTTTCATATCGGCATAGGACGTAGAACATAAAAGGGTCTACATCGTAATATACTGTTTTATGATCTAAAAATAATTTTGATAAAAGTGATATATTTCTACAATAATTTTTTTGTATGTGACCATCAACTTCAAAAAAACTAAGTTTTTCATCTCTGTATATTTCATTTCCTGGTGGATGAAATAATTTACAATCATGCTTTTGAAATTGTTCTTGGTTAAAGTAAAAGAGACAGAATTCACAAATATACACTACAGAATTGGTTAAACATTCGGGATATGGAGAGAAATACCATGCTTCTATTTTTTTGTTTCCCATCTGAATATATTGTATATTTTTCATTTTATCTTCTATATTTTTTATATCAACCTCTTTCTTCTCTTCTTCTTTATCTTCTAAAATATTTTTTCTAATAGCCTTGTACTTTTTTGCTTCATCATCTGTTCTTTTTATTCTTCTTCTTTTAGGTTGTTCGATAGGTCCATCCAATTTTAAATCGGAATCTTTCACCCATCTATCACATCTTTTGTTCAATTCTAAATAATGTATATAAAATTCATAATGTTCTGTATATTTAACTCCCAATATTTCTGCTTTATAATATTTATTCTCTGGTGGGTATAATACAAGCAGTTTAAAACCAACTTCTATTTCTTCTATTTTTGTGATTTTTTGGTTTACAGCCGTATAGTCATTTTCAATGTTATTAGTGTTTTTCCCATCATTATCTTTTCTTTTGGTGCTTTTGTTAGTTTTTTTCATGGGGTTGATTTTTGATGATTTGAATATTCATTTTTTTATTTTTTTAAAAAAGAAGTATATTTCCTGTATGCTTGTTGTTATTATATTTAAATTGTTTCTTTTTATGATAATATCTTTTAACATTAAAAAAAGTTTTAGTTTGTACATATAAAAATATTTTAAAGGATATAAACTGAAAAACATTTTATTTTCACTTAAGATTTTTTATTGGTTTTTGTCTTTTCAAAGAAATCATGCTTAATTATGTTTTTAAAGCCACCCGGTCCTATACCCAATCTTTCACTCCTATCATACATTAACATTTGTTTTATTAAATCTTGTAATTTTTTATCTTTAATATTATTAAATGTTATACTATCTTTTGGATATAATTTTTCTATAAGTTCCTTTCTGTCCATGTAGCTTTTTTCTTTTAAAAATTTAATATAATCATTTTGAATATCAAAAGGATATTTTTTTTCTGCTGTATAATAAACAAGAGTAGCAAATGCCCAATAATCCGTATCAAAATAAATTTCTGCCGAACTAAGTAAATATTCTGGTGGTGTATAATTACAATTACTAACCCTAGGACGTGGATTATCGTTTTTATCGAAAATTTGTGATAAATCACAACTATTTTCATAGTTGATTATGAAATATTTGTCGTTTCTTTTTAAAATATTCTCTGGTCTAATATTTCCATGTACTATTTTGGTTGAATGACAGAGATTTATTTTCTTTAGGATAGAAACCAATTGTTTTGGTGAAAAAGAGAAATTTTCATCTTTTTGAAAAGTTGTATCGAAGCTTTCATATATATACGTAAAAGAGGAATCTGAATCTTCGACACAGACATCAAGAAAATCATAAGGATATTTATATTTTAAAGCGGATGAACGTTTTACATCCATAATAATGCGATTAAATTTTTTAGAGTTAATTTTATTCTGTAAATAAACAGAATATATATTTTTATTACATCTATCACATTTATAATTCACAAAATTTTTATCCTTTATTTGTGTTTCTACGTTTAAATGCTCGTTTGTCTCTGGAATAATATGGCATTTTTTACAATGATATTTCTTGTTACACATCTGTATTCTTTTAAAATTTAAATTATATTGTAAATTAATATTATTATTATAAGGATTTCTTCGTTCTGAGGTTTGTGGCTCACATATTTCTTTTATATGAAAATTATCAAATTTGTAGATTTTTCGCATATATTGGTCAATTTTTAAAATTTTTAGAATTTTGTATGTATATATGGCAATACAAACATATCGAATAAATTCAAATGTATAAGCAACTGAGCTACGCATAGCTTATTAAAAAGATTATTATATAATTATCCATGTATTTACCTTTAGGAGGTGACAGGCATTAACATGTTGTAAAAGATTGATAATTTGAAAAAATATTTTTGAATTAATGTTTATTTTCTAAATCTAAATCGTTTACACATTGTTATTAAAAATTTTAAAACTTCAAAAAAGTTTTGTAAATAAATTTTATAAAAGATTTGATGTTAAGACGTCTAATGGTTATCTTGTATAAATTGAAAGGATATGGCGGAAAAAAATATCGAAAATTATATAATATTTTTGAATCTATTGTTATTTTACAAGTATTGGTTTTAATTTCCTTGATTATTTAAGAAATTACTATTGTGTATTTTTCCTACAATTTATATATTTTGTCAGATTTAAAACTTTCACTTTGAAGGAGGTTAAACAAGAAGTTTATCGATAATTTAAAATTAAACGAAGGCGTTGAATGTGTGATACTTCAATATAACTACTTGTATATATTTTGTATAACAATTAGTAATTATTTTTAATGTTTTTTTAATTTTTTTGCATCCAGCTTCTATCCAACTGCTTATTTTCTTTTGTTTTCTGCCAACGAGGAGAAACTTTTCACCTCTATTATTGTCGGTTATTTAATCGATAGATATATGTGACTCACAATTAAAAATGAATTAAATTTAAGATAAATTATGATGTATATCTTAAGTGAATTGTTAAACATTTTCCAAATAATAAAAACAATGTTAATATAAAATCATAACAAATCAATTAATATAAACATATTGGTTTTTATCAAAATAACTCTTTTTAAAACATCGTAGACAAAATTTAAAACAGAATATTGAGAATAATTAAATTTTCAAATAACCAATAATAAAATATAATTATTTTGAAAAATGAACTATGACAAAACATTCAATAAAAAAGTTGATAATAATTTAAAAATAAACACATCACAATTTAAAAAAATAATTAACATATAAAATATTAAAATGTAAATATATTTTATATATAATCAATTTTTATTATTTATCTTGAGTGTGCTTTAAAAAATTCTATATAAACGGTAAAATCAATAAAAATTTACTTTGGATTAAACCATTGTATTTTTCAAATGGTTTTATAATTCTTATTCTAGAAAATTTCCATTTTAATTGATGAAATGAAAAATTATTTTAGAATATTTTTAAAAATTACAATTTTCATAAAATTTATTTAAAACAAAAGCGTTATGTTGACTACATGTAATCTCTACTATTTAAAATTTAAATAAATAATATATACAATAAAGAACTGTTAATCGTAACCATGAAATTATTATTTATTATTAAAATAACTTATTCACACCCAATGATAATTAGAAAGTATATCAAGTAATAATTTAAAATTAACTCTTGTGGAAAATTTAAAACTCCCTTTAACTATTTTAGTATATGATTTAATAAATTTTATTTATTTTTTTTTAAGTCAATTGTAAACTAAGAATTATAAATGATAAAGTATTATAACGTCAATTGATTTATATGACAATGTTTGAAAAATATAACATTTTTAGAAATTAAAATATACCGTATTCGTCGTATATTATTAACGAAAATAAATCAAAGCATTATGGAGTTAAGAGGAAAAATATATATTTCAATTATCGTACTAGGCATCGCAATATTTTCACTTGTTGTAATAATATGTTCTAAAGACATAAAAATAACATTTTCAAAATTTTTCGGAGATTTATTTCAACGTAAAAATTTAAATAATAAATATTATAAAGAACAATATTCTGAAGTATTACAACCCGTGTTATATAATAACTCTCCTTTAAAAATCGAAGAATTAAGAATTCCAGAATATAAAAATTTTGTAAAAACGGAATACCAGGTTGATGTCAAAGATCACATTCCATTAAAAAACAATAACATTATTACAATCAAAAGGGGTATTGGCATTGACATATCCTTTGGATATGGTCACAAAAATACCTGTTGTTTTCCAAACAGATTAGATTTGTTTAAAAAGAATTACAAACCATGCGAAATCTTAGGTGATGCTAGATTTGTCGCAGTGTTGAAAATAAAAACATTATGCTGTGATTCTATATATGTAATAAAAAAATCTCCGCTAGTCAATGAAACTAAAGTTTACACGAGTGGTTTTGTTGATCCCGAATTATATTTTGCTAAATATTTTCAATTATACAATTTACCACACATAGTAAAACCATATCATGCATATTATTACAATGGAGAAATATGCATAATCTCCGAATACTTAGAAAGAGGATCACTAAAGAATGTATCTTTTATGGGAGAATTTTATGATGAGAAAATAGTATATAACTGTGTAAAATCTTTATTTCTGGCGATTGCAATTCTCCACAAGAATAAAATAATACATATGGATATCAAGCCTGAGAATTTATGTATCGATAAAAACTATATCCTTAAAGTTATAGATTTCGGGTTATCTTACAAGGCAGATGCCGGTTACAAATCCATGTTGTCTAATGGCGGTACGGTTGCTTTCATAGCACCGGAATATCTTAGCTTCGATAAACTCAAAACATATCAGGCGGATTGGTGGTCATTTGGTGTGACCTTATACATTTTGATAGAAAACTATACTCCATATATGCATAAACTTAGAGGTTCACCAACGGAACGATGTAAAAGTCTCAAAAAGAACATCAAAGAAGGTGGATTTAGAAATTTTACAAATAAAAAAGTAAATCCTCTTTTAAAAGATCTTATTACTCGATTATTAGAACCAAATGAGGATAAAAGATTAGGATGCGGTATAAACGCTATAGAAGATATAATGAGACATCCATATTTCAAAAGAGAAAATTTAGGGAAGATACTACGGAAATACGAAGATTGTGAAAATCGTGAAAATTAGAGGTATTAATAAATTATTAAAATACTCTATTCGATTCTTTTATTCGTAACATATTTAAAACCATAAAATTTACATTTTACCATCTTAATATAAAAGATTATGTTAGACGATATTTAATTTTATTATTTACGTCATTATAATATTTTTTAACAAATATGTTATATTATTGTGGTGTTTACTTTATAATGTTATATTTTAAATCCTCTATTGAATAAATATTATCATAACAAAATAAAATATCTTTAAAAAGCATATAAAAATTATATATAACAGAACATTATATTTTAAAAATATTATAAATCAAAATAAATATAAAATTATATACGAATAAAATATTTATTTAAAGACGAAATAATTAAGATATGAATTTATATTTAATTTATAATATTATAAAAATATATCAAATATTTTTTGTGTTTAAATCTATTACTTAGAGAATATGTAACATTTAAATATAGTTCAATCTATAACAAAATAAAATATTAAAAACAATAAGGAAAGGGTTATGTTAGGTCAGATGAGCTCGATGAAAAATATATATATCATAGAACTATAAATATTAAAAGTTATAAAGAAATATTTATTTATATAAAATTAACATAGTCAAAAAATAAGAAGAATTTGTCATAACAATAAAATACCATGATAATTTTATTATAAGTTAACAAACAAATAATAAAGATTTTTGTTTTTATTCCCCTTAAATAATCATGACAAACAAATTTAAAATAACACAGCTATCTAACAGTTTACTCTGTTCATCGTATCTTTTAAATATCGATGGTTATAACATAATGATTAATTGCGGAACGGATCATCTTCTAAATCCTCATTATAAAATAGAAAATATTGATATTAATGCAATATTATTAACATCATCAGAGCTTTCAGCAATAGGAAATCTTCCCAGAGTAAATAAACCAGATACATTAATATATTCAACCATACCCATTAAAGAAATAGGAGAGTTAATGCTTAAAGAACATTGTGATATTCTTAGAAGTAGAAATTGTACATCTTATACAGAACAGGAGATAGAAAGTAGCTTTGATAAAATAATAACATTGAAGTATTCACAGAGGATAAATTTAGATAATAATATAGAAGTGGTGGGATATAATTCAGGTTGTTCATTAGGTGGTACAGTTTGGAAGATAACAAAAAATACAGAGCAGATATTAATAGGGTTTAATTTAAATCATAGAAGAGAAAACCATTTGGATGGATTTGATTATGAAGAATTGAAAAATATTAATTTTACAGTGTTAGATTCTGTATATGCTAATAAGACGCATGTTTTAAGAAAAAATAGAGATAAAATATTGGTTGACATAGCAAATAAACAGGTACAAAATGATAAAAAATGTTTAATTATTACAAAATATTCTAGGATCATTGAAATATTATCGGTGCTTGCAGGAAATCCAAATGTGAATTTTAAAGAGAATAAAATTGGAGTGATTGGAAAGAATATAAAAAAGTTTCATGAAACAATAAAAACACATTTAGAATTTACAGGAGAAGTAATTATGGAAAAGTTTTCTAAAACAAAAGAAAATCCATTTCTTTTTAGTAAAATGAATTTTATAAGTGAATATAAAGAATTGAAAGAAGATATAAACATATTGATAATCGTAGAAAATGAAATACTTTCAGATTTTGCATTAAAAATAATATATGAATTATCCACTGAAAATAACAATAAAATAATTTTTACAGAATCTAAATATGAAAATCTTATAGAACTAATAGAATCCCAAGCTGAAATTCCTATAGAATCAGAAAATGTTAAAAGAATAAAATTATCTTTAGAACAAAATAAAGAATATGATAACAAACATGATTTTAAAGAATTTGATATACAAAACAAAATGTTTTTAAATTTTATAGACAATTTAAAAAATGAAAAACTTAAAATCAACTTACCATACTTTGAAACAATTAAAATAGAAAAGGAAGCACAAGAACTTTATAAACCAGAAGAAGAATCCACAGTATCCATAGAAATGGAAGAGGAAATAACAAAATTCCTACCTCCATACAACGAATTTACTATCCAAGTAAATAACTTTGTATTTTCTGAACAAAAACCAAAAAAGAAAGATGAATACGGAGAATTTATAAATATAACATCAGAAGATATCAATAAAGAAAATACTGAAGAAAAAAAAGAAAAAAATTATATTATGAAAACAATTGTAAAATATTCACCAGAAACCATAAATCTAAAAAACCTAGAGTATTACATAATAGATTTTGATGGATTCTCAGATATTGAATCCATAGTAACAATATTAGAAAATATAAAAATTAACCGAGTAATTTACACAGGAGAAAATAAAGAATTTCTATATTTTTACCACAAATACAAAAAGAAATACACCAAAGAGATATTTTGCTTAGATGACACCATAAGCTTTAATTTTGAACAATCCACAAAAGATATAGAAATTAAAATATTACCTCCAACCACTCCCATCCTTAAATATAATGTAGCATACGTAAATGGTACAATTACCAACAACACCTTAGAACTTAAAGAAAAAGAAGGAAAATGCACATTAGCCAAGATAAAATTACATGAACTAAAAAGAACATTCATTGAAAATAACTTTGATGCAGAAATAGAAGATAATAAAATTATTGTAGAAAACCAAATAACATTAATAAAAGAACATAACATATTAAGGATAGAAGGAGAAATGAATGATATGTATGATGTAGTTAAAAATATAATCAACAAATATTTAATATATCTTTAAGCATAATAATGCATATGAGTGTATAATAAAAGAATAATATATATGAGAATGTAATAAGCATAATAATGTATAACAATAAAAACAATTTATTATATTTATTTAATCTTTTAACTTTTAATATAAAAAATAATAAAAATATAATTATCTTCCAAATGATTGTAATCGTATATCAATAGAACAGTAATGAATATTTATTATAATAATGGTAATTATTGTTTTTTGGTTGTTACACGTATAAAAAAACAATGACCTTTTTTTGTCCAAGTATTAGAATTAAAAATAATTAATTGTATGATATAATAGATAATACTGAGATATTTCAAGTTAGATACAATAAATACGTTTCCTTTATTTTTATTTTTAAAAATTATTATATTTATTCTTTGATAAAATTCTTTTTTATATCCATTCCAAACATCGGATTTTTATGTTGCTTTCGTAACTTATAATGTTATATTAAAAACTAACCAGTATATTATTTATATATAAAGAGATCTTTATTTGTCGTAATTTATTTTTTTAAATGAAACTTTTATTTATAGAAGTCCCTCTGGCAGTTATGGCCAATCGTGGTTAATGATCTTTGATTCTTAAAATATGTTTAAACTTGTATTAATTGATTCCGATACAGATATGTATTAATCTCATCTTGGTTTATCCTCCAGGGCATCAATACTTTGCATATGATGCACTCATCATTTTATCGCTCTCAATGAAATTTCTAACCCCTCTTTCTTGACATAATATCAGTTGAATCACAAATCAATACAGGGATTGCAATTACATCAGTCAAACATGGTTTTATTCTAATAATAAGCATATCGTACAAGGCATAGCTAATGATACGCTATCTACCTTTTATTGCCCACTCAACAACCTTTCTTTTCTCTTCTCTTCTACCTTTTATTCTTTTTTCGAAAATTATTATTAGGAAGGGATTCGAACCCGTTAGGCTTATTACTTGGTTATCACTCTACGACCACTGGGCCAAGTTGATTTTATCATAATTTATTGATCGTTATAAAAAAAAATAAAAAGACTGATTAATATCATAAGAAAAAAACACTCCTTTTTATTAAAGAAGTTTTTTAAAATATAAATCATGATAAATTATATATTTTTTGAAAAAAGCTTATGTGATTTAAATATATATTTTATTAAATATTTTTTGGATTTATAAAACAAATAGTAAAAATTATACTTTTTGTAAATATCAAAAAATCACTCCTTTCCTCTCCATCTTAATATAAATATTGGGCAGACTATTAATCACAAGTGTTCTAGATGTGTTATCTTCCAATAAATTATTTTAAAAATTTTACAATTCTTAAAAATTCTTTGACTAAAAAATGACATTGCCAGTGATAATGATCAACCCCCATCATATCTTATCAATATATCAGTTTTATTTATTCCATACCCCATGTATACATATCTTTATATCTTTTCTTTTTTTAAGTCATTTTATCCTATACGTTCTTTTGTTACAGAATATATGGTCCAATCTAAGAAGTTAAAGAATTCTGATATTTATAATATTTCCATGACTTATTTTTTCCTTTTGAGTATGATTATACCTATTGTTTATTTTTTATTTTCTTTTTTGGGTAATAAAATATGGTTATATGTTTATGTTATCGTGGATGAACTCGCAAATATAATTCTTTTAAAATTACCCAAGGAAAATATATTTTATTCTAATATCTATGCGGGATTGTGTGGAATATCTAGTTCTGTAGTTTCTTCTACACATACAATAGTTTATGATATAATACCCGATAAAAATACTAGGAATAAGATGATGGGAAGGTATCAAACGTTTAGAAGGTTTGTTCAGATATTTGGAACGTTTTTAGGACAGAATTTGAGAATAGATTCGGGAAGTAATATTACATCGTTGTATATTACTATTATATTTGGTGGGGTTGCGGTATTTTTTGTATATTTATTAGAGCCGCAGAAATCTAGTTTTACTACACCAGTTCTTCATTATATTTTTAAAATTGGTATAAAAAAATATTTTAAGGAAGTTTATAGCGTAGAAATTATTTTTTATTCTCTTATGAATATTATAGCATCAATAATATTTGTTTCGTTTGCTGTATATTCTTCTAGTATTCTTATTGAAAGAAAAAAGAATACAAACTTAAATTTAAGATACTTTTCTAATTTCTTATTGATAATATTCTATCCTCTCAAGTTATTTTCATTTACCATTATAAAATTATTTTCTCTTTTTAGCAGCAAGGTTTCTATAAAAAACGAAGCAGATCCAGATATTATACTTTTTGGATATATAAATGGATTATGCAAATTAATATCTATCTTAATAAGCTACCCTATCATATCAACTACTTTTTCACCTATTTCCCTCAAAATATGGAATATTGTTTTTGTAATTCTTATATTTTTATTAACTTTTATGTTAAATAGGTATACTTCTATTCTATCTACGTATATTATTTTTATATTAGGATTCGGATGTAGCAGTACACTTATAAGCTTATCGCATAATGGATTTAATAAGGTAAAGCGGATAAATGATATTAGTAGTACTAATTTATTTATAAGTACAGTAATACATGTATTTATAACATATTTATCTAAACGTATGAAATCCAACGCTGCACAGAAGCTGCATTATTATCTTGGGGTGTCTATGGTGCTGTTTATTATAGGAATATCTTTATTTACTTATGAACTTACAATATAAAAAAGATATATGGTGACTGGAAAAATCAATGGTAACGCATGGATAAAATATCATGGATTTTTAGATATAAATTTTTGAAATAAAATTATAGATTTATAAAATTTTTTAATTGACTATAATATCAGTGATTTTTTTAACATATGAAAATTTATTTAAATTATATTATTATTACGACGTACAGCTATTTTATAAATTTCCAATTCATAATCTCAATGATCTGTGAATTTAATTTTTAAAATATTTTTGACTTGTACTTAATGTGTGTTACAATAGAATAGGGTACATTAATTTTATATTGCAGATATTCCAGAGTATTAAGATTTTATACATGGTGCATATCCTTTTTTTCTATGTAATTCAAAATTTTTATTATAAATATCTAATATTTAAAGGTGTTTATATTTCTTTTTTTAAAATAAAAATATTTTTAGACTTTATTTCCATTGACTATGTATCTTTTATCGTTTAAATGTAATTTAAATAAAATATAATTTGGTATGTTTATGATTTTAAGAATTAATAATAATATCACATGTGAGTTAAGAATAGGATAAATATTTATTTATTTGTATTAGTTTTTATCATTCAAAGTATATTTACTATAAAAATAATAAAAAAAACTTGTTTATATGCTTTATTTATTCGTTCTTCTATTTTTTAAATAAACTAAAAATCCCTTATCATCTATATCCGCTATTTTATTTTTATATATTTTATTACTGAACGTATATTCTTCTTTAAATATATAACTACATAAAGGACCTAATAAATCTTTGTGTTCATCATATTTCTTCTTTCCGTCAAATATTTCATATAATTCCTTCTTCTTGGGCACAAGAGATAATGCATGTTCTATCATTCCTGTTCTTGCATAAAATAACATTCCTGTATTAACCTCTCTAACAATATCAAAAAATACGTTATCTAGTTTTTTATCAAAATCTTTTGTCTCTATGTTTAATACAGGTTGATATTTTTTTTTAAATTTATATTCTCTATTTTTTAATTTAGAATGATCTATAAAGCAAAGTAATTGATTGTTTTTTAGTTCTAATTTATTTACTATCTTCATAGGATTAAGTTTAAAATACTTATGAAGATATAAATTAATGATATCTAATGATGGATGGTTTAAATTAGATTTATATAATAAATATAGAGAAAGTAGAAGATAGGATTCATCTTTGGTACTAATCAGAGCAGATAAAAGAAGACTGATATTAAAAACCGTAGGCTCAGATATATAAAATTGATATAAAAATTTAAGAGGTTCTTCATATTCTTCTTTCTGTTCTATTTTATCCAAAATATCAAGATATAAATTCAGAGGTTTATTTTCTACGGTTATCTTAACTAGCTCTTTAATTTTATGTATTTCTTCTATAGATTCTGTTTTAAGAATAATTTCTTTAATACTTTCCTGATCATTGTAAACAATGATTTTATAATAAAGATAATTTAAACTTTTAGTCTCTTGTACATTTATATTGTTTTCTATTGCTAATTCATAAAGTTTCCAATCATCTAACAATGGAAGTAAAATTTTTAGAAATTCTTCGAGTGCATTTTCATTTTTTTCTTTTGATTTAACAATATCAAGTATTCCATTATTATTTCTTAGTTTATAATTACATAATTCATCTTTATAATTGATAATAAAATCTCTTAAAATAAGAAAATATATGAATTCCCCAAAATATATCTCTAATAATGTTTTTTCGAATACCTCTAATTTAACTTTTCTTTTTACAATATGATATACTAAATTAGCATCATCTGTTTCTTCTAAAATCTCTTTATATGTTTTTTCCAATAATTCATCTCTTTCATGGTTCTCGTCTGATAATATTAATGCATAAAGTAAAAGAAATTTATTTTGATCATAAATTTCCAAACCAGCCTTTATTGCATTATCATATTCTTTGTTGAGTATAGCAGTTTCGTATCTATCATATGGTGAAAAATCCAACATCTTTAAATCTTCTGTTCTATCAAATGATTTCAATAATGACCTAATAAAATATATATGCTCCTTTGAATATTTTTCATTTTTTATTATGTCCAAAATATTATGGATATTTATATCAGTGTATCTATCCATTTTTTCTAAACAAAAAGATAATAGCATATCTTTCATTTGTGTTTGTGGTGCCGGAAGTAATATATTATATGCTTCTGCATATTTTCTTTCTTTGAATAATAATAGATATTGTTCTAGGTGGTACCTATCCATTAGGGTTATAAAATTTATAACATTAAAATTTCTTGAACAAATAAAAGTTACAAACAAAATATTTATAAAAAAATATAATTAAATAAAATATGATTTGTTATAATAATTTAATTATATTTAATGAAATATGAGTAAGTGTAAATTATTTGGTGACGATAAAACACTCAAGGCTGACGTGTTTGAATTTTTTCTCCAAAAAATTTTTGAAATAAAAAAATATAAAAAATAGTGAGATTTAAGGTAAGAAAAAGATGGGGAAAGATTCCATAATATAGTTTAACTATACTTAATGAAGTAGTTACAATATTATATTAAAGTTTGTGTAGTTATAATTCCTGTATTGATTAAAGGCTCGATAAATATTATATCAAGAAGGAGATTAAAATTTTATTGAGATTATGAAGTAATGAATATAAGAATACGCAAAGTTTTAATTCATCGTTATGATATTCTTTACTTATAATGAAAAACAAAAAAATAATATAGATACGTCAAATCAATCATACACCGTAACTCGTGTTCAAGGAACCAACAGCCCCAAAAGTGGGTCATAGTCGACCCAAACGTTTTGCTGATAATTAAAGTGTGTTCGGGAAAAATAAACCTTTTTTTAAAAAAACTTTAGTTTTGTGCAAGTGTCATATTGATTTTAAAAACAAATGAGAAAAATATTAGATCCAATAGAAATTATAGTTCATTGCGAAAAAATTTTGTCGTTTTTTGTGTGTAAAAATATTTATACATAATGCCTATATTATTAGAAAATACAAACAAATTTTCAAAAAACTACTATAAAATGCATAAAATAAGAAATTTCAATTTTTATTTTTATTTTTCACGTTTTTAATATATTATTCAATTAAAGAAACCTATAAAATAGAAAGTTACAATCTACAATATTAATAAATTTATATATAAGCAGAACATACTTGTTTTTACCGTTATTAAAGTTATAAATAAATACAATTTTATATTAAACACACCATGTAATGTCTTCATCGTATAAAATAATATTATTTCATTTTTAGTTTTTAAGCAATATTCAACAATAAATATGATTGTTAATCTTTGTTTGTTTTATGTTTATTTGTTTAAAATATTTGTATAATTTACCCATATCAACTATTATCTTTGTATCTTCAAGTTATAAATTTGAAGGTATTCATTGTTATATATAGGTTCTTATATCTCGAGACACAATAATTGATTATGAAATAATAATATTCAGTAATCTTTAATACACGTGTATTATATGTTTTTTCTGCTATGATATATTTTTTTAATTATATTCATAATGCATTCGACCCTGTAATTTATAACTTGATATACCACAGTATATTATATTCGTAAGAATCCTTTATGTACTATATAAGAATAGCATGTGATATAATAATACATATTTTGCTGTTTTTATCTCATCTATTATTTATTCATAAAATAGTTTTTTTGAAGAATATATTTTTTTGATGATTTTGTTCTTTATTTCATATACAGAAGAATATATATTGAATATATTTGATTGTATATTACATGTATTTTCTTTGAATATTCATCTAATTTTTTTAATTATTTAGATTATCGGTATAAATAATATTATACATTTTCCGAGATAAGTACACATATTTATAATAATATGTTTTAATAAAGGTGTTATCAAATATGTCATTATCTATATAATATTTGAACACAGTGGTTTTAAAGAATAATTTAAAATTATATTTTTTGAAATTGATTTTTTAGAATTTCTTCATTGTATTGAGTTTTTAGAGGGTCTTAATCTTTTCTTTATCGATGATTTCTTTGTCCTCAGATGATATTTTATTATTTATACTGCTTATAATTATTGTTTTTTTTATTAAAACTAGTTGTTTATTGTTTTTACACCACAACTATTATTACATTGGTTTATCTACTGTAGTTTTTCTTATATTAACTATATTTGTTGGTTTTCTTGTATAGTATTTCTGAATATTATTTAAATATCGTTTTTCTATACAATTACCACACGTATTCTTTGTTTTACCATATAATATAATGAAGATAAATAATCTGTTTTATTCTGATTTCTGCATTCTTTCGATTATTTTAATCCTTTTAGCATATTAATATGTTTGTTGTTTTTAATTTTGTTTATATTATTAAATAAGAAAATTGGGTATTTTTATCATTTCAATTTCTGTTATACCTCTAATTATTTGAGATATTAGAGAAGGTATTCGCTTTGTAATATTTAAATACCATTCTTAATTATTTTTGATATCTTTAATATATTTTCTTGTTTTTATACGTATAGATAAAATTTTTAAGTAAATCAATTCTATTATAGCTAATTGTTTAAATAATTTTACATAATACATTTTTTGTATTTATTTCTTCTTCGTATAGACTATTATTTCTTTCTTTTCCAATATAATTGTTTGGGGTTTTTCTATTATGTTTTCCTTCTAATCTTATACCATCGGTAGGGTATATTTGTTTTGTATTAGACAGATTAGCATTATATTTTAAGCTATCGTAATTATCATAATCCCTCACAAATTTTGCTATAGTGTAAACCAAAGTTAACATGTAATAAACAACGACAAAGTATTTATAATACTTGTTTGATAATTTTTATATAACTCAATTATTTTGATATAATGAAAAAACATAATGTTATTATATAAAAAAATAGAGAAATATAGTTAGGATAGAAGACGAGGAAATATAGTTGAATGGGTAGGGGTTCAATAATGTAATTTGGGTGTGTTTTGTGTGGTTACTCTATTATTGGATTAAAGTAGTGGTTAGTTAATATTGTTGGAATTCCGGTATTTATTTAACATTGAATCAGTATTATATCAAGAAGGAGATTAAAATTATAATTATCCCGTATACAGACTTTTAACATTCTGTAACATAAGGTGGGATGAATACATGTAGATGAAAAGTCAAGTTAATATATATCTCTTCTAATTTGGGAGCCAACTATCCTAGATCATGATAAACGTCAATCGGTTGAAACGTTTTAACAATAATTAAAAGGTTATTTAAAACAGATACATGTATAACAACTTTTATTGAATATTCTTCCTTAGTTAATCATACATTTAAATAAAATTCACATGAAAATAATTTTATATAATTTCATCT
>LDOQ01000263.1:0-48162 GCA_001887945.1 Spraguea lophii | reverse complement strand
CAGCAGAAAGAAATAAGGTTATTTTAAATATGCTGTTAAAACAAGATTCTTAAGTATCTTAATTAAATAATTATATATTATCGATAATACTTCATAATTTCATGTATAATTGTTTTTGTTTATTTAATTCTTTTTTTAATATTTTTAAATAATCTATTCTATTAGTTTCAAAATATTGCCCATTAGAATTCCCGACATACAATACATCTTTATCAATAGATTCTAGATATTCTATTGATAATTCTAAATTTTTAACTTCTTTTGATACAAAGAATTTATTATTCATAAGGGCACAAGCTTATACTAAAAAATCTGTAATTCTATTATAAATTAATTTTATATTTAGATAATAAACATTACATACAATTATAATATAATTAGTTATACATTATATTATTTTAATTATAATAGACATCCTTCTACACATAACTAAGAATATCTTTATCTGAAACGAATCATCTCAATTAATTATATTAAATTATACCATTTGTATGGAAACATAAAAAATAATATTATTATAAAATATAATAGGTATTTAATTAAATATATCTAATAAACATATAGTTTTTTATAAAAATTATTTTATTCATATAATTTCATTTCTCTTATAATTCTTTTATTTTTTTTATGAAACTTTTATTTATCAAAGTTTCCTAGCCTACCGCGGTTTACAACTTTTGGTTTCTAAAGCATATTTAAACTTATATTAATTGGTTTCGCGACAGATATGTATTAATCTCACGTTACCTTATGCACTAGGGTGTTAGGGCTTTTTGTATGATGTAATTATCATTCTATCCTCATTAATGAGATTCATAACCTTTTTCTTGGCATAGTATTGACCGAATCACAAATCAATACGGGAATTGCAATTATACCAGCCAAACATTACTTTAATTTAGCGATGGAACGTTATATAAAACACAGCTAATGTTACACTATCAAATCTTTACTCATACAACAACTTTTTTATTATATTTTTTTGAAAATTCTTCTAGGTGAGGGATTCGAACTGACTAGATATAAAATTTTGTTACCATCCACGACCACCGGACTAAATAGGCTTATCTTATAATTCCTTTATTATTTTTCTTATTCGTTTAAAATATCTAATAATTTGCTTTTTATCTGAAAAGAATAAAATATATAAAACATTTTTTAATATTAGGTTAGGTTATATAAGAATATAAATATATATGTATCATTTGTAATAAATCTTATATAAAATTAATATATACATCGTTATTAAATAAACTCATAAATTTAACTAAAATTTTAAAAAATATAATATCCTTATATATCATATTATACATTTATTTGTTTAAATATCGTACTATATGTATATATTACATTGTATTATATATTTATATCTTTAAATGTTATATTATTTTTAATATACATCATATTAACAATAACCTATAAAAGGTATATTTAAAAATGTCTTTTTCTAAAAATTTTACATTATTTTATTGTTATTTACCTGTTTATTTCCCACAATAATTATTTTAATGAAAATATATCAGTTTTTTATATTTCTTTACGGATAAAAATCCATCACTTTATAAAAATATGATTTTTTTTAATATATCAGAAAATATATTAACGTTTTTTAAAGGATTTATAAAAAAAAATTATTTTATAGCAGTTATACTAAGAATTTAATTTATATTGAATATTATTTTTATAGATATTCAATCCAAATATTTTTATCTTTTGAAAAAATAATTTAATTTATCTTAAAAAAGGAATAACAAATCTTAAAAATATTTTATTCGTATTATCATAATACACGTAGCTAATACAACATATATTGTAATAAATATATTATTTTTTATAATATATTATTAAGATATATTTTCTACAAACACAGATAAATTAAAAAATATCTATTCTTTTTGTTTTTATAAAAAATAATAAATAATATTTATCTTCAATTAAGGATGATGAATGATTTCTCTTCATTGGAATATAATAAATCGGATAATTTGGATAGTTTCACATTTGATTTAAGTAGTGAAAATATAAATATGTCTTCTTTACTTAGTTCTTCTATTGAAAATAGAAAAAAAAGAAAGAATAATATATCAGAAAATATAAACAAAGAAAATATATCAGAACAATCAACAATGCATTTCAAAAAAACAAAAATAGCATCTAAATTTATTTTAACAGAAAATAATCCTAATGTTTTAGATTTAGCAATAAAAAAATTTTGTGACGAAGATATAGAACCAAATAATGAGATTTTAGATTCCAAACCATTCAACATATCTTTTTCACAGGATCATTTTTCTATGAGTAACAAAAAAACAAAAATATTTTCACTTCCAACAAACAGAAAATATCTCATAGATTTTTGGAATGATTTTGATAATGGAGAAATTACATCATTACCAACAATAGGAAAAGGAAAATCAGATTCTACACAAAGAATTACACCAATAACACTTAATAACATATTAAAACGTAAATATGATATAAAATACGTTATAATAGATTGTAGGTTTCAATATGAATATGAAGGAGGACATATAAAAAAAGCTATAAATATAGATAAACACCTTAATTTAGATTTCCTCTTCAAAAAATACCCTCATCACATAATTATTTTCTACTGTGAATTTTCTTCTATAAGAGCACCTAGAATGGCTAAAATTTTGCGTACCCTGGATAGAGAAAGAAATAATTATCCATCATTGACATTTCCAGAAATATATATTTTAGATGGAGGATATAAGAATTTTTTTAAAGAATATTCTATTCACTGTGATCCTATGATGTATACAAGAATGTAAACATTATTAATTTATTAAATTTTAACTTTAGACCTTGTATTTTTTTATTTTTTCTATAACATCAAATAAATTTATTTTTATTTTATGTTTTTTATAAAAGAAGATTTATATTGATTTGTGAGCCTGATAATAATATGTTAAAGAAGGGGATATGAATCTTATAATGAGGATGGAATGATAATTACATCATACACAAAATCTCAATATTTTGGAATATAAAATAAAATAGGATTAATGTATATTTGTAATGAAAATAATTAGTACAAGTTTAAATGGGACTTAGGGGACCAAAGCGTGTAGACCATTGTAACCCAGAAAACTTCTATAAATAAAAGTTTCATAAGAAAAAATATAAAAAGATTGAATAATTATATTTTTAAGAATATAATAAATATTTTACCATAGTAATAGAAATATTTTATTAATAATTTAATACATTATTATATCTTAATAATCGTTATACAAAATACAAAGATATTGTTATATCTTAATAATTGTTATGAACATTAAATTTTTAAATTTTTTAATTGTTCTATCACTGTTGTCATTTCTTCATAATTATCTACTTTATGCAGATTATCTTGATTTAATGAATCATAGTTATTAAAACCATATGGTCTACCTATTAATATAATATTATTTCTATTTCTATCGATTATATCTTTAATAACTATAGATGCTTTCCAGTCTATCATATTACAGTTATATAGATCTAATATCAATATTTCATCAGAAAAGGAATTTTCCCATTCCGTAAGTTCTGCGGTTTCTAAAAATGAAAGTGCTTTGGAATATGATTTAACATTTTTTTTATCTTTTAAAATCTCTATGGTATTAGTATTTTTCTTTTTTGGAAAAAGATAGCTGTAAATAAAGCAACACAAAACACCTGTAAAAAGTCCTGCAACCGGTTGTTCCCATCTCCATACAACTAAAAATACAATACATAAAATACCAAATTCTATAAATGAACAATCCGTAATAACACTGATTAAAGATGGTATTATAAAATATAATCCAACAAGTGCTGGTAATGCAGCTTTCATAGCTATTGGAACATAACCGGTGAATGATGGACCAATAAGCGGTATTAAAATAAATGTAAAACATAGGATAAATGGAGTAAGTTTCGTACCACCATTTTTTATAAATATAACGGAATATGATGCTATAGTATATGCAGGCTGTCCTATAATAGAACAGAATAAATTAGATAATGCTTGCGTCTTTAGTTCATTCGAGAAATTATAATCAATCTTTGTTCGAGAGTGTATGGTGGGAAGATTTATAGAAATATGGATAAGTGAATATAATGCTATTGAAATTATATTTAAACTGCATTTCCAAATAACTTTATAACTTATTTCACTTGGTTTAAAATACTTAAAAATTATATTTGGAAGCAAAAAAGTATTATCAGGCTCTGATAACCATTTCTTCTCTCTAAGAACATCCATTGTATTTTTACCATGCATAAAATAAGCTATAAAATAAAATACAATGGTAAATGCTAAGCATGTAGCAGGAAGAGAAAAAGTTGAAGTAGAAATATATTCTGTCATTAGAAACAATAATATGGTTAATAGTAATGCTGTTACAACAAATATAACAGATTTATAAACCTTATAATCTACCTCAGCATATCCTGTAAGATAAAACATTGCATATCCTATATAAATAGAACATCCAACCACAGCAGGCTCTGGAAGATTTTTAATGTAATTTTCTAAATTAAATATATTCAATAATGCTGAAAATCCGGAAAACAACAATGTCATTATTATCAAAGACATCATAAAATTAGTATATGCAGCTTCCAATGATTTTGTATTATTTCTACATGTCAAAAATATATCTCTCGTAAAACAATAATTCTCAGCTATACCACCAGAAATTACACCTGTATTTATTTTTGTAAAAATATTAAAACATAATTGAGATATAATATTTCCATAGATAAATAAAGCTATACTGATATTTTTCAATTCTGTTTCTTCGGGATTATTACTTACTATTTTACTTCCAAATGATAGAACATCAAAAAGTGTAAGAATTGTTATAAGAAATACACTGGATATAGTACCAAGTAGATATTTACTGTTGAACTTTATCATTGATGGGTATCAATTATTTTATCAGTTATATTTCTTAAAAAAATATTTTTTATTATAATTGGTTAAATAAAGCAATCTTAGGGTTAGGTTAGGTTACCGTACTTACATTTTCTATAAAAATTAAAATTCATTTTAAAAGTAATAGAAATTATCATATAAAATATTTATCATTATCCGTTCACAATCATTTATATTCGATATTCAGCTATTAGCCCCTTTAAAAATATTCAATAAACTTTTAATATTTATCATTATTCATTTACAATCTTCTATTAACATTTATTCTCATATCACATAATATTCAATAAAGTATACTTATTTCTTTATACACACCCTCAATGGATATATGCTTACTTCAAAAAAATATTATATACGAATCACTTATAGAAATTCTTATTCTCCCTGATACCAACGTATCCCAAATATTTTCTATGCTCAGTAAAAATAAAGAATCGTATTTTATCGATACAAAAGGAAATCTACGAATAAAAAATAATTTATATAAAATATTTACTATTTCAGAATATTTCTCAACTATAAATACTTTCTTAGAAAATAAAAGAAATTTTATACTTTTTATAGATTCTATAACATTCGTAAGCGATATGTGTACTACAAAAGAAAAAATGAAGGAGATGTATAATATTTTATGGAAGGTTATTTATAATACTAAATCTACAGTAATAGTTACAAACCATTATAATAAGAATAATAATTCATTCGTTGCAAGATTGGGATATATGTGGAGAAGAATTATCACTCAGAGAATAAAAATAAAAGAAAATGGAGAATATCAATACATGATAACTAATTATGCATCTTAAATAAAATATCTTAATTCTAATAATTTTTATTATTAAATTTTTTCATTGTTGTTTTTTCTTTAAAATAATAATTCTTTTATTTTTCTTTTAATTGTATTTTCCTTTTAATTCTTTCTTTCAATTTTAATTTAATTTTTTAATTCAAATATTCCCGAGATACTTTTATTTTGAAATTCCTTACCATTGTATTCCATTTTTGTATCTGGTAAAAATGTATGAGGATTTCTTTTTATAATATATTCTAATATAGGTTCTGTTACTTTAAGATTATTTTTATATTGAAAATACATATCTTTTATCTTTTCAAAACTATTATGATTGAAAGAAAAGAATATTAAATCTTTTGATTTAACATTTCTATATGTATCTTTAATACTAAGTTCTTTAGATTTATTTTTAACGGCCATTATTATTTTTTTAACATTGACTTCTGGTAAAAGAACAATGGCTTGCCATGGCATTAATTTATCAAACATATCAATTTTTATTTCTGATGGATAATATTCTTTATATTCGGTGTATATTGTTCTTAGAGGTTCTGGGACTAAATCGGAACTTAAGGGTGGTAGGACTAACATTGCTTGTTCTAAAGGATGGAGAGGTTCAGTATTTGAAAAATTTGTTTTAAAATATTTTATCCGTGCTAAATCTTTTGCAAATGGTGCATAGTCATTATTGTAATAATAATCCCAATGATCTGTATCTTTCATGTAATATCTGAATACCCAGGCTAATCCTCTGATATATGTATTACACACACTTGTTAATTCTCTATCATCTTTAACTTTTAGTTTTATTTGATAATATATAGTTTTACCACTTTCTATTTCTAATGGTAATACTTCTCCTTCGGGTGATCTAAATTTTCTTCTTGTTGCTATTAAATTTTTTCTTTTAATGTAATAAAGTTTATTCTCTGATCTTGCTAATAAACTAAAGAAATTTGAAAGAGATTGAAAATTCACATTATAATTCTCAGTAAGATATAATTTTGTATTATTAAAATTTTCTGCAAGTAATTTCATTAATTCTTCTATTGCTTCAAAACGCACATCAAAACATGGTAATGTTGGTAGAAAATCATTTCCTGCGAAAAACGAAAGAAATATAAAATCGTTAATAATCTTCGTAGGAAAGAATTTATGTTTTATAGTCACTTGAAATTCTGATATCAAAGAATTTCTTAATGTATTTATATTGATATAAACACAACTATATAATTTTAATATTCCACAATACTCAGTTTTATGGCCGTTTTTTTCACATAAATCACAATGATCTCTTTTTTGAAGATTAGCAAAATCTAGATCTTCTCTCATAATTCTTAAATTTCTATTATGTTGTGACAGCCCTAAAAATACCAAATCTCCATCAGGACTAAAAATAATATGTTTCTGCTTTCCTTTGGATTCATTTAATTTTCTAAGATAAGACAAAATTTTTTGTTCACCTTCACCAGGCACTCTATCGCTACTATAAATTATTTTTAAATTCTTCCATAAATCATCAGTACTAAGTTTATACATTATCATTCTACACATATTATCTTCCAATTTTGCCATAAATGGTGTTCCTGGTGTTATTGCATTCTTATCAAAAACTTCATTAATACTACTACTACTAAGATCTAAAACATCATTTATTTTTACTTCTTTTTCCACACCTTCATCATCAGACTCTTTAAAATTAAAATCAAAATTTTCTTCTTTTTCCGGCACAGTCACCCTTTGCTCTTGAATAATACCTACATTTTTTGCATCATCCAACACTTTCCCCACAGAATCTACCAAATTTTCATTTTTATGCTCTTTAAAATATTTTTTTTCATTTTTTAATGCTTCCATAGAAGCACTAAATCTCCTAGCTCTCTGCTGATTCATTTTAGATCTAGGAGCAACACCATCCGTTGAAATATATAATAATTTTTTCGGTTTACATTTTTTTACAAGAACCTCCAAATTTCTTTGTATATTTTGAAACATCTCTTCTTCAGTATTAGGCGTAGGCCCATCAGTAGGCACACATGATATATGTATTATTGCATTAAAATCTACATATAAACAATCACATTCTGTAATCATAGTATCTTTTTCTAATATTTGTGGATATTTATTTGTTATCCATCTGAATAATGATGGTACACCCATTGTTAGGGAGTAAGAATTATTTCTTTTTAAAAAAGTTTAAATATAAAATTTTACAAGAAAATTCAAATAAACCTTAAAAATCAAATATAAAAATATTCTACATATTTAAATATAACCTGAACTAATTAATCTTTATTAATATTTTATTTTTTTAATAAAATTTTTATTTATAGCATTCACATAATAAGCACCTACTGTAGCATATGATTTTAATTTAAAATATTATTTATAGATATTATAATAAATATTATTACCATTTCATTTTATATTTTAATATTTTGTTATTCATAGATATTATAATACATATGATATATTTCTTAATGACTATTAATTATCTTAAAACTAAATCTCAAAAAAATACATCTCCTTTATTTTTTATAATCATAATTTTTTAATAAACTTAATTTTTATTTCATAACCAACTATAGAACAAAACAGAAAACAAGAGATTAATAATTTCATAAAACTATTAATAGTTTTTCTTCTGATTAACTTTCTTTTAATAATTTGATTAAAATTTATATCTTTTATATATTACATTTATATTTAATGATATTATAATGGATATATTAATACGAACTTTAACATTTAGCATTTAGTGTCTATTCTATTATTTTTGTAAATATTATTTCAGATACGCAATATTTCTCATAGAACAATGGTTACTCAATAAATAATAAATAAATCTTTAAAATATAGAATTGAATATGGTTCTTATCTTATAACTATTATTTTAAACCATGTGATATAGTATAATTTAGTTGATCAATATTTTATTCTATCATAATACATACATTCTATAATTGTTATTTACATAATCTATTTTTATATAAACTCTAACTCATAATCTAAATATTTTTTAATTTTGCATGAATTTTTATTTTTTTGTTATAATATTTCCATACCCTTTTTATGCATTGTAAAACATGTTCAAACACTGAACTCGAAGTTGATAATATGCTCGGTATATCCTACTGCTCTGCTTGTGGTACTGTCAATGATGATGGTATGGTTGTTAGTACTTTAGAATTTACAAAAAACAAAGAATTATGTGGACAACTTGTTTCTATGAAGGATAATTTTACACGTATGGGAGATAAACTGGTTTTGGTAGGAAACCATTATGTAGAGAATAGTATTAAAACAATATGTACATCCTTGGGATTATCTGGTGAACAAGCAACTAGTGCATTCAGATGGTATAAATTATCTTTACAACATAATCTTACTAAAGGTAGAAGTATATTTTATACAATATCTGCTTGTATATACATTGTTTGTAGACAAGAAGCTACTCCGCATATGCTTATGGATTTTAGTGTTTTGTTAAAAATTGATGTATTCAAGATAGGAAAGATATTTTTGAAGATTGTTAAATTGTTGGATGTAAATGTACCGTTGGTGGATCCTTCTCTTTATATTAATAGATTTTTTAAAAAATTGGATTTTAAAAATGAAAAAATATTAAATTTGGCATTAAAATTATTAAGCAGGATGAAGAGAGATTGGATTGTGGTTGGAAGAAGACCCAATAATATATGTGGTGCAGTATTATTAATAGCGAGTAGAGTATATGGAGAAGAAAGATCTATTAGTGAAATAGCACGTACTGTGCATGTGAGTGTTATCACAATCAATAAAAGATTAGAAGAATTAAGTAAAACAAAAACAGCAAATCTTTCTTTACATGATTTTTATAATGTATGGATAGAAGTAGAAGATGATCCACCATGTTATAAAATGCAAACAATTATAGAAGAAGGAATGATAACACCAGATGAAGAAGATAGTTGTTTAAAAGATACTTTTAAAGAAAATAAAACTAATATACCAACAAATAAATATGTTGCAGAAGAAAAAATACCAGTAGATGAAGAAAGTCTTGATGAGTTCATACTTTCAAACGAAGAGAGTAAAAATCGAGAAAAGATATGGGAAGAAATGTATGGAGATTTTTTAAAAGAAAAAGCAGAAAGAAAGAGTAAACAACCACATGTTTTTAGAAAGAAAAAATCTAAAAAGAAACATGCAACAGTACAACATGCTATAGATCATTTGTGTAAAGAAAAGAAGTTAACAAATAAAATCAACTATGCAATGTTGAAAAAAGCATTGGAATAATTATTAAATTTTTTATTTAAATATATTTTTTATAAATCGATGATAAGTGTTATATTATCATTATGTAAAGAAGTTATAGTAAATAATATTTATTATATCTTTTAAATATTATAATTTATTTGTAAAAGATTATGTAATTTACATAGAAAATTGTTATAAAGAAAATATTATACAATTTAGATATAAAATCACGTACAAAGAAAATATTATATAATTTACATATAAAACAATATTATTATTACACGTATAAAAAAATATTAATAATTTAACTTATAACATAATTTATTTTAATGTTTATGTGTAAATACCAACACCAACGCTGTTGTCGTATATCCTAAAAACAATGTAATTACTTTAGCCATACTTCTTTTATCTTGAGAATGAAATGAAGGAGGTAACATTTCCACACAAACAATAAACATAATACTACCAAATGCCATTCCATCAAATATACTTCTTATAATGGTAGATATGGTAACAAATGATGATATACTTATTCCTAAGGGTGTTAACAAAGAATAGACAAATATTAATACAGCAGTAAAAGATTTTGTAAATTGAGACGTATGCAACAAAAAACCAAGGGTCAGGGATTCTAAAAGCTTATGGATTATTATTCCTATTTCCAACGAGGAAATACCTTTACTGGGTTTAAAAGCTAATCCTTCAAAAAATGAATGTAATGATAATGATAATATAAATATTATAGCCTCTGTTTTACTATTGGTATATAATAATGCATCTATATTACACGTTCCTACCTTTTCTTCATTATGTTCATCATGCCTATGTTTTTCCAATTGCTCAGTTTCACAATGATGATGGTGTAATACCAAATAATCCAATCCTAAAAGAAATATAAATGTTAATCCACCAATTATCAATCCAATTTGATGTTTTAGATTTGTTAATCCATTAGAAATAAAAGATGAGTGATCATGATGGTGATGGTGAGAATGATTACCATGACATCCATGTACTAAGTGAGGAATAAAATCATTAAGCATAATCGATAATAAAAATCCTGCAGCAGTAATAGTAACATACGGATATACTTTTTTTATGACTTTAGCTCGTGTTATTAAAGCTGGGATATAACAGAAGATAACAGATGTGAGAAATATAGAAAATATTAATATTATTGCAACAGCATTCATAGGGGTATTTCTTTTACAAGAAATAAAATAGATGTCATTAAAAATAAGATAGTAAAATAATTAATTATTTTAAAATGACGTATAATTTATTTTTATTTTAAAATGATTCAATTTTCATTTGAAGTATTAATTAGATTTTATTTATAATTTTATTATAATTATCTTTTATGTTATATATAGTTAATTAAATATTTAACCCATATCTAATATAAGATATTTATAATAGTAGTATTATGATAGTATTGTATTAGTATTATGATATATTTATAGTTCTCCTTTTTCTCTGACAAAATATACTATTAAAATAAGATTATAAAAAATATGTTATTATAATGTTATTATCATTATCATTATTATATTTCATAGTTGTTTAGCTTTTAAAAATATTAAATTATAAATTATACATTTATTATCACATTATTATAATGATATAATAGTATATGTTAGTATTACATTATAATAACAATAATGATAATAACATTATAACGCTAATACCATATAACAATAATAACATATTATTATATTATTATAACAATAATAACAACATATCCTTTATATCATTATTATCACATTATTAATAATATATTTTTTATAATCTTATTTTTATATATTAAACTATTTATCCCATGTCAGATTTAGAATACGATGAACTAGGAAATATTATATCTAAACCTATATCCACTATTATTAATATATCTCCTCAATATACAACAAAGCCTTTAATTAAACAATTACCAAGACCATTATTATTACCTAAAATAGATCTTTCTTATTTTCAATTATATAATACATCTAATAGAACAATAAATATTATAATTCTTGGTGATAAAGGAGCAGGAAAGACATCTTTTTATAATTTTATAAATTCTATGCATAATAGAACATATGAGCATGGTAATCCTATTAAGAATAATTATGAGCATGATAATCCTATTAAGAGTAAATATGAGAATATAAGAGGAACACAGAAGATATATGGATCTAGCATAATAACAGAATATAAATATAGTTTAAAAATAAATATATATGATACACCGTATAATATTTTATCTTATTATACAATATGTGATAATGATAGTAATGACATAGATGGTAATAATGATAGTGATAGTAACAGAGATAACAATGATAATAACGAACATATTAATATTACTGCTAACAACCATACTAATAATATTCTTACTACTACTAACAATCATACTAACAATGTAACTAAGAATATTATAACTAAGAATAATATAATGAATATAGAAATATTACAAAATAGAATATATATAGATAATACAACAATAGTGTATATACACTCAGCTAATAAACCTTTGAATATAAGCAGTATAAAAATATTAAAGAAATTAAAAGATTATAAAATATTATTGATAATAAATAAAATAGATAAATATAATAAAATAAATAAAATAATAAAGAATATAAAAAAATATGTAGAATGTATTGTATATTGTGCATCCCTTACAAATAATATTATTTATAAATATAATATAGATGAAGATAATATTTCATTCGATAAAAATATATTCTTAAAAGATATAATATCTCTTAAATACAATTCTAATAATAATAAATATGATTGTAATATAAATCTTAATAAAGATATTCATAACTATGATTGTAATAATAAATATGATTATACTAATAAGGATATTTATAACTGTGATTGTAATATAACTCATAACTGTAATAATAACTATGATTGTAATATAACTTATAATAATAATTATATTAGTAAATCTAGTATAACATCTTTTATTCTTTATAAGGATCATATTCTTATGCTTGTAAATATAAATATTAATTTATATAAATATCAATATGTATGTATTGAAGATAATGAATATAAGATTGAGAATATATTGGTTATTATTGGTAATAGATTATATGAGTGTGATATGTTACCTATGGATACTGTGGGTTATATAATATTTGATAGAGATTTGATTTTAAATAATGTATTGTATAATGGATATAAGGATAAGGAGAATGTTTATAAGGTAGAATTGGATGAAGTTTGTGATGGTAATAGGATAAGATTGTTATTTCCAGAATTTAATGTATGTGTAGGTGAATGTAATGATTTGGTAGATAATTTATATGTTGGAGAATATTCTTATGTGGGTTGTGGTGGTAATAATTTTATAGTGGGTAGAGATATATTAAATTTGGATTATTTCTTTTATTTGACTGGTTTGGAGAAGAGTAGTTTAACTGTGTTAAATAGGAGAGTGGTTTGTAGGAGGATGGAGACGGAAAGTTTGTTGGTGGATATTTCTGAAAATAGTTCAAATATTCTTTGCATAAGAGATGTCGAAGATATAAATAGTATAGTTTATGCATTTAAGTATTTAACAAACAAATATAATTTATGCGGAGGATATTTTGAGATAAGGAGAGTGGATTTTGAGAAGGATTTTAATAAAATAAAATATAGGGAGTATAAACCTGTTATGTTGTTAGAAATAATTGTAATTAAGGAATATTATAATAAAATAATAACATTTATGAAAGATAGAGCTAAATTACTTAGTGATGAAAGAGAAGAAGAATTTGTTATTTTGAAATATTCTATAGATGCTATATCTTGTTTGGGTATTGAGATAGAATTATATATGATATATCAAAATATAAATATATATATAGAATTGTATAAATGGGTAGAAATATAGTTTTTTTATAGAAATATTTTTAATCCTTATGAGTAAAAGCAATATAGAATTATATTTCAAAATAAAAAAACAAAGAGAAAATATAATAGCGCCTGTAGATACTATGGGCTGTCATGCAGTACCGGAGAATTTGGATGAAGATACTAGAAGATGGCAACTACTTGTAAAATTACTTTTATCTGCACAAACAAAAGATGAGATTACACACGCTACATTAGAAAAATTAAATAAAGAATTGATTGTAGGAAATAAAGATAATACGAAAGATATAAATCAGTTGACAATTAAAAATATAAGAGAATGTAAAATAGAACATTTAAATGATTTAATAAAAAAAGTAGGATTTCACAATAGAAAAGCAAAATATATTAAAGCCATAGCAGATATAGGAAGATTACCGTCTGATTATGATGGGATTATGAAATTACCTGGTGTAGGACCTAAAATGACGTTGTTATATTTTCAATTTGCATATAATAAAGTATTGGGAATAAGTGTAGATTTACATGTGCATAGGATATCAAATAGATTGAAAATAATAAATACTAAATCTGAATTACAAAGCAGAAAAGAATTAGAGAAGGTTATACCAAAAGAAGAATGGGGATTTTATAATAAAGTTATGGTAGGATTTGGACAGGTTATATGCAAAAGTAATCCAGAGTGTAGTAAATGTATTATAAAAGATGAATGTCCAAGTAGTAAATATAAATTTTAAAATAAATATACATTTTTTATATTTGAGAAAGATTTAATAAAAAATATCATAGATTATATTTTTATAACACAATAATAATTTCTTATTCATATTTTTGTTTAATTTGTAATAGGTTTTTATTCTCATTTATTTTTTGTTATTTTTTTATCCTATGGATGATAATATAAAAACTATATTACGCATAAAACCAACTGAAAGACTTAACACCACACACAATAGTATAACAATAGACAACCATACATTTTATTTCGATCAAATACATTCAGATTCCACACAATTACAAATATTTGATAATGTAGCCAAAGATGTAATTTTAAGTAGTTTACAAGGATATAACTGTACATTATTTGCATACGGTCAAACTGGAAGTGGTAAAACATATACAATACAAGGAGATACACATAATAAAGGTATTATACCAAGAATATTATATTTTTTATTATGTAAGGAAAAGCAGGAGAATTTGGAAATAGAAATAACTTTTATTGAAATATATAATGAACAATTGTTAGATTTATTATCTGATAATGAGATAAGTATAAGAGAAGATATAAATAAAGGAGTGATTGTAGAAAATGGTTATAGGTACACAGCTGTAAATTATGATGATACGATGAAAGTATATTATGAAGGTGTAAATAAGAGAAAAACATCAGAAACGAAAATGAATAAAATAAGTAGTAGGAGTCATTCAGTATTTACAATTTATTTTAAAGAAAAAAATGGTACATTGAAAACATTCTCAAAGCTAAACATTGTAGACTTAGCAGGATCAGAAAGAATTAGATATAAAAATGATATAGGAAATGAGAGTATATTTGAAGAAATAAAATATGATGATAGGGTAAAGGAAACAGGAAATATAAATAAATCTTTACTGTGTTTAGGTGAGGTGATAAAAAAACTGAGTAAAGATAAAATACATATAAATTATAGAGATAGTAAATTAACGTTTTTATTGAAAGACTCTCTTGGTGGAAATAGTAAGTTAGTGGTTATAGGTACTATAGAATCAAAATATAAAAATGAAAGTATAAGCACGTTAAAATTTCTTCAGAGGGTAAAATCAATACAAAATAATCCTGTTGCCAATACAGATATTACTGGGACAGAAAAAGATCTAAAACAACAAATAATAGAATTATTTTGTGAAAATAAAAAATTGAAGGTACAACTGTTGGCTAATGAAGAAAATGAGAATAAAAGTCGAAATATTGATAGTAAAGAAATCGAAGAGATTTTAGAAGAAATTGAAAATATTAAAAAGTTGATTGAAGAGGTAAAGGAAGGACAACAAAAATATAAAGAAATATTATTTAATAGAGATAAATATGGTTTAAAGGAGATAGAATCTTATTATAACAAAATGAAAGAAGAACGAGAAAATGATTTAAATATCAAAAAAAGAAAATATTGTTGATAAATAAAAACTTTAAAAAATTGTTTATTTTATTTTCTAAATTTCATTATAATATCCAATCCTTCATTTTTTAAAGCTTCTAATAAATCTTTTTTTTCGTTTTTTCGCTCACTTATATTCCAGTTTTTTTTCTTTGAAAATATATCAATTACCTTATCCGTTGTTTTATAGGCTTCAAAAACATCTAAATGTGCAAATCTCATTCTTCTTGATATTGCATCTATGGGTTTTACAGCCATTTCATTTGATATTGCATATTCGATTTCTTCCTCTGCAAATGGATGATATTGTGATAATTGTGTTTGGTTTTTATCGCTAAAGAGGTATGCTCTATCTCCGTATTGATTATATAAATAATCAATATATTCATCACTATGATTTGTTGTAGATCTAAGATGTTGTATTATTTCATTTTTTGGTATATCACTACCTAGAAGTTTTATGTATTTTGTAATACAAGGTCTTTGAGGTGTAAGAGAAAAGGTTTCAACGGCTTTATTTATTGTTTCTTCTGCCATTCTTCTAAAAATAGTCCATTTTCCACCAGTAAGTAATAACATATTGTTAGGTGTAACTTCTATTAAATGTCTTCTCAATAGTTTTTTGGTGTTTTTTACATGGGGATCTTTTACAAGTGGTCGTATTCCAGACCAAATAGATTTTATGTCTTTCTTTGAGATTTTTGATGAAGACTTTAAGAATTTTTTTACTTCATAAAAAATATTGTCTGTATCTTCCATAGTTGGTTTTATGTTGAATACTGGTTTGCATGGGGTATCCGTGGTTCCAACAACGAGGTGATTTTGCCATGGAATAAAAAATAAAACTCTGCCATCTTTAGTTTTAGGCTGGACAAAGCCTTGGGTTCTAGGTCCCCATTCCTTTGCAAATACTAAATGTGCGCCCGAACTAACCTGCATCCTATTTTCACAACCTGGTTTATCCATTTGCATGATACTGTCTGTGAAAGGACCCACAGTACTTATTACACCCTTAGCTTTTATACTAATTTCCTCTCCTGTGAGTTTATCTTTGCAAATTCCTCCAACAACTTTATTCTCTTCCTTTATTAAACGTATAACAGGCATATAATTTATACAATCAGCTCCATAAAAAATAGATGTTAATATAACCATAACATTCATTCTGGCATCATTAAAAATTCCATCGACATAACTAACTGCCCCTTTTAATCTTTCACCATCAATATTTGGAAAATATTCTTTTACTTTGTTTTTCGATATATATTTTGGTTTCCCAAGTGATTTATTTCCAGAAAGATAATGATAAATTTTCATTCCAAACCAAATATATGGAATCCGCAGTTTATTATATACGGGTATTATAGTTTCTAAAGGTTTACATAGATAGGGTGCCATATTTATAACGGTCTGTCGTTCACTAAGTCCTTCTGCCACAAATTCCAATTCTAAAAGCGCTAAATTGTTTACAGCTTGTTCTAAATACCGTATTCCACCATGTAAAAGATTTGTAGATTTTGAACTACTTCCCGATGCAAAATCATTTGCCTCAACCAACGCTACTTTTAAACCTCTAGTTGCAGCATCAAGTACACACCCAGCCCCTGCAGAACCACCACCGATTATCAGAAGATCGTACGTCTGAGATTTTAAACTTTTCAAAATTGTACTACGATCAGGCGGTACCCAATTAAGAGGTTTTCGCATACTTAACTCTGCTGCGATATTTCTAAGTTTTTTATTCTTATAATACAAATATCCTAAATATCCAGTAGCTACAACACCTCCACAAAATAATGCTCTTTTCATCAAAGATATGAAATAACAAAAAAATATCATATTAAAAAAAGTTTTATGAATCATAATTAATCATTTCAATTACCATCAATCAAAATTATTATTATAATATCAAAAAGGATTTTATAAAATATTATCTTGATTTCATAAAATACCAATGAAAATACGATTTTGTTATATACGTGCTTAAAAATGACAGTAAAAACGTAAATAATATTTTTTAGAATTTAAATAATAAATCATTACAATAATATCTATAATTGGTTAATAACAAACATATAATGTGTCTAAGAAAAGAAATATATAAAAATTTGATATTTAGATTTTTTCATAGACCTTAGAACACGAAATTTCAAGATTTAAATGATTAAAATGATCTTATTTATCTAATTTATTTCAATAACAACAATAAGTTTTAGTTTCGAATATAAAAATTTCAAAATTACTAAATATATTAATTTAATAATGTAAAATAAAACAGTATGTATGGTTTTTACTTATAAATAAACTCTAACCAGTTTCAATCTACTATAATTCAAGATCATTGCTTTATTACAAACCATATTATCCTAAAAATTATATCATTACAAAAATAAATCTTTTTAGCTGAAAATCTATTTATAAGAGTACATTTTTATTTATTATATATTTTTTATAAATGAATATCAAGTTTAAAAACCTATTCATTGATATTAAGATGGCACATATCAAGTTTAAAATAATTATTTGTTATGAATCATAATGTTATACTTTCAATTAAAAATATAAAGACAAACATAACATTTATTTATAAATCATCAAAAAATGAATTTCCATCATATTTTGGCTTTATCCCTCTCTTTTCATTTTTATGTTCTATTTTTCTACAATTACCTAGGTCATACTCAGAATCTGGTACATTTTTACTCACTAAGTTTTTAAATTGTTTGATAATGATACTTTTATTTTTTTTATAATTTTTTTTGTAATAAACTTTTCCATAGCCATAATTCTTAATAACTTGATTGAAACTACTATCATTAATAGTTGTTATATCTTCTTCTTTATCTTCATTTTTCAAATCATTAGAATTTTCTTTGCTACGTGCTTCTAGCTCTTTGACAAATTCATCATTACTTTTAGCTTCATTTATATTGAAATCTGTGTAATGTTTTCCGTCTATTATTATTCTATCGATGTTTTCAAGTTTGAAATTGATGTATGGATATATTGTTTTGCTTACTGCAACAAATATTTTAGATTTTCTATCTTCTGTTCCAAATGAAGATACGTTCTGTAATTGTAATATATCTTTTACATTATCAAAGCTTTTAAATGTTCCACTATATCTAACAAGAGATTTACTTAGCAATTCGATCATTCTTTGAGGCCTTCTAAAAATATTTTATTTATGAATTTGTTATAAAAAGTATCAAATCGCTTGTTGTCGAAAAATAAACAAATGATTATACAAAATTTGTAACCGTTTTATTTTAACCGTGTTGAACACACGTATATTGTATATCTATATAATAATTATATATTTGCTTTTTTATTATGATTATTACTTTCTTTTTTAATTCTTAAAAATCTTTTTTAAAATCCCACTAAATTTATGAAAGAAAAACAAAATAAAAATTTTTGTACATTTTATTCGAAGATTGGTGCATGTCGACACGGTGTAAATTGTTCTAAAACACATAAAAAAAGAGAATATAGCAAATCAATCCTAATTTCCAATCTCTATTTTTATCCTCTAAACGATGAAAATTGTACGCTTAGTCCTTCAAAGATTCAATTACATTTAGATTTATTCTACGAAGATATTTTCACCGAGTGTTCATTAAAATATGGTGAAATCAAAGATTTAATTATTTGTGCAAATGTTTCAGATCATCTATTGGGTTCGATATTCATAAGCTTTTATAATTATGAATCAGCTCAAAAAGCAATGGCTTTGAATGATAGATATTATTTTGGTAAAAGAATAATATGTGAATATACTATAAATGATTTCGCCAGTGCTATATGTCCAGATTATGAAATACAAGAATGTACAAGAGGAGGATTTTGTAATTTTATTCATAAGGCAAGTGTTACTAAAGAATTGGTGGATGAATTTTTTCAATCACAAAGTGTGTATTTTAATACCTAAATAATTTAAACATACAAATATATGTATATATTAAATATTTTACGAACATAATATTATCATCAAAAATATAATTGCATTCTTATTAAGCAATAATGCTTTAGAAGAATATTTTTTCAAATCAATTACACTACAAAAAATTTAAAATAATTATTTTACAAATAAAAGAAATATTCTGTAATATCAAAAACTAAAAATTATATCTTCTCAGCAAATAATAACTTACCGATAAAAGAATTGTCTTAAATAATTAGATTTAGATTTATCATGTTTTTATAATAAATAAAATTATATTCTTATTGAACAACCATCTCACAACATTTGATTATTCAAATTATTTTGAAAATAAAATTTTATTTATGAGTTTATCTGAGTATGTTATGCAATTTAGTTCTTGAAACCGTTTATATGTATTTACTGGGTGTTAACGTAAATATGTTTGATTTATCATACTTTATATTCCATAACATTAGGATTTTTTCTTATAATGCACGTAACTGTTTTTCATTACTTTTATGAGATTCCAGATTTCCTTCACGACATAATATTATTCAAATTAATAGTGAATACATAGTCTTTGCAGAACTATCCAGACATTTGTTATAATTGAATAATTAAGCTACGTATTACATTAAATATTACGTAATTATAATTCCGTTTTTATATATTCAGATGAAATTTAAATGCGTAATTTTGAAAGATTTAAAAAATATCACAAATATCGTAATTATCATTTGAAGTTGGTAATGCTCCTTTGATTATTTCTATGATCTTAAAGAGTTATTTCTTTTACTATATAATTTTTAAAATAAATAAACTTTGTTAAAAAAACATAAATGTAATAATTATTTTATTATGTTTCTATTCTTTCTATTAAGCCCATCTTATCCAACAAAAAAATAATACCTTCATCAGTAATAGCTGATATAATAAAATATTCTATATCTTCTGAATGTTCTACTAAATTTGAAAAGGTTTCAAGGTCTTTACTTTCCTTCTTCAAAAATAACGCAGTTAATCCCATGATTTTTTTATTTTGATTTATAATATTTCGCAGTTTAGATACTGTATATTCTACATTCATGACGTTGAAGAATTGATAAATAACATATTCTTTTGATCGCAAAAAGAAATTCAATGGTCGGAGTGCAAATGCTTGGATAATATTAGGAATGCCAAGATCGTGTGATAGTTTATTTTTCCAATACGAAAAAATATGCACATTCTCTTCTTCGGTATTGGACGTTGTTATCTCTCGTAAAGTTCCTTGTTTGATTGTTGCCAAAGCATTATGAATGAAACTATATATTGAGTTATCCGATGTATTACCCGATAAGAAATTATAAGCGTATATAAAATGTTCAAGTTGACCATCGTAACATACAGTAAATGATGGATGTATTATAGCAAAAACAATATCAATAACATTTTTCTTTTTATGTTCTTCAAACGATATTAATTTTTCAAATATAACCTCAGTGTAATCCTTTATACGATTTGTTACTTTTATAATTTTTTCATTTATATCTCCATCGGACTTCCTTTTTTTGATGTTATATAATGATTGAAAATAAGAATTAAAACTTTCTTGTATACTTTTTTCTGTTATATAATTCTTAATAATATTCCATTCGTGCTCAATTTGACCATAATTTTTTTGGTGCTCTCCGATAGTTGTATCTATTATTTTCAAAATTTTATCAAGTTTCCATTTATATATTTTTTTATTTACCTTTTCATAAATTTCTTTAATATCCATTTCCAAATTTAAAGAATTTATACTTTTAAATTTTATTTGAGATACTTTCTTATATGAAACTTCCAACAATCCAATCTCATTCGTATTTTCTCCAAATATTTTCATCTGTTTTGAATAAGTTAAAAAAATTACACTTTTAAAATTATTGCTGTTGATTTCAGGCGGAAAATATGTAATGGTATTTTTAAGTAGATATAATGGATAATGTTGTTTTTGTAGCAATATATTTGGATCGATTTCTGTTATTAAGTTATTATTCAAAGAAACTGTTTTTAAATTCTGCATGTTTTTTATTTCATCTGGGATTCTTAATAACATACAATTATCTAAATAAAGGTATGTTAGATTGTGAAGATTTAATGTTTGGTCGGGCAAAAGATAGATATTAAAATTATATAAATGTAATTCAGACAATTTGGTAAGTTGTTGTAGGTTATCTAATAATAATAAATCTATAGGCAATTCAGAATCATCATCATTAGATATTTTCAAGACATCTAAATTAGGGAAGATTAATAAGTCGGGTAAAATATATTCATTCGATATTTTAACGGATAGAAATTTTAAAGAATTCATTATGCCGAATGGTTTGGAAGTAATATCGGATTTAATATATGAATTATAATATTCTATATTTTCTGTTTGTAAAAATGACCACTGATCATGATTTCTATTTAGATCAAAGTTATTAAAATTATTACCCCCTATATAAAAACTATCTATAGTATAAGAATCTATGTTTAACACGAGTAATTCGGTGAACACGTCTTTAGAAAAAATAATTGAAGATTTTCCATAATTTCCATTCAGATAGAGTTTTTTAAGATTCTTAATTTTGTATAAAGATTCTGGAAATTCTTTTAAATCATTTTGAACTGCATTGAAAATACGAAGTTCGTTGCATTCACTAAACCACATCGGAACCTCTTTTAACATATTCGATTTTATATTGATAAGTATTAAATTTTTCATTTCCACAAATTCGTATATTTTTTTCATTCTAATATTTTCAAGTTCTAAAGTTTGAATTGAACTAGGCAACTTTTTCCAGAAATCGATGTCTTTTTGTATATCTTCATCTGCATCGCTATTTCTTATGATATTAGTATTGTTGCTTAAATTTAAACTTGGGAGGTGGGTGCATTTTTGAAATGTCTGAGGTAAATATTCGAGAAAGTTGTTATTTAATGATAAAATTTGAATTTTCGTTTTATAAAAATTTTCACATACAGCTGTAATTAAATTATGATCCAGCCAAAGCGCAAGTAAATTTGTTAAAGAGTATATTACTTTAGGGATTGTATTAAATCTATTTTTTGAAAGATCAAGACATAATAAAGATTGATAATTTTCAAAAAAAGATGGCAGCGATGTTAAATTATTTTTAGCTAAGTTGAAATCAGTTATATTAACTAAACGGCTTAAACAGTTAGGCAGTATATTATTATTATTATCGATAAAAGAAATATCTAAATCATTATCTTCATCCATTTTTACGCTTATTTCATTATTTGGATCGTTAAAAAAAATATATAACTCATCATCGGATTTTAATATATAATCATCCTTACGTAAAAAATCCCCGAGTGCGCTATTTATAGTATTTAAGTCTATAAAATCATCGAAAGTACAAGATATTAAAGTCAAATATAAAAGATACATGCTAACTTAGATTTTATAATATTTATAACACAAATCATATTTTATGACACATGTCAAAAAATTTTATATCGAAAAATTTATAATTTTGTCAGTTTACAAAAAATAACAAAGAGCATAAAAAATAATATTTTCTGTGTAAATTAAATAGATATACAAATTTTAATTGAAAAATAAATTATTTACAATATCTATCAAAATCAAAATTAATTAACAATAATTTATTTTTGTAAAATTATTGTAATGTGATAATAGTTTTGATTGTAGTTTAATATAAAATATATACAATAGGAACTCTATTTTTCACCACAAAAAAAATAAATTCCGTTTATATAATTTTCTGTTATTTTTTATATTGTCTTTTACTCCATTACGTTTCCCGGGATCAAAAATAGAGAAGAGTAGAGGTATTACTGTAATTATTATATTTTTAAATTCATAGAAATGACATATACCAAGAAATACTGCTTAATAATCATTTTTTGAGTTCATCTGTGAGAATGGTCGTGAAATGATAATCGAATCTCAAATTTAACGAGTTCGGAGCTCAGATATCTGTAATATACCCTTTTGAAAGAAATTAAAAATTTTCTTACACTTGTGATGACAAACAAAAAAGGGATAACATTAAAGTGTTTTAAGACGATATTTATAGAAGAAAAAGAAAGAAAAATAAGTATAATAGTGTGTATGCACTGTTTTAGCGAGAGGAACATTGTAAAAAATGTTAAAATTTTAATAAAATGTATAAAAACCAAAATTTTTATTATTAAAAACTTTTTTTTAATTCAAAACTAACTTGTGATAAAGTTATTTCAATAATATATAACATTTTAATAAGTAACAAGTGTAGTAGATTATCATAGAACGTAAGAATGAAAACAATAAGGAAAATAACTAAAATACAATAAAAATATTAAATTAAATGCCAAAGAAGTCAACGTAGGAATTAAAGAATCTAAATTGGGCAAGATATAATATAATAAAGGGAACTTGATTTGAGAGCGTAAAGAGAACAGATAAAGAAAAATAGCATTACAACCTGTTATTAAAAGAAATAAAGATGTATTATCCAAGTTTTATGAAGAATATATTATAAAAAATAGCATTGTTTATACAGATTATTGGTGAAGCTATATTGATGTTCACAAAAATTACTTTCATTCAATTATAAATGATTTTATATCTTTCATTGATACAGTTTTAGGAATACACACAAATAATATGGACGAAACATAGTGTAAAATTAAATAATATCTATCGTTGGTTGTTTTTTTTGAGAAATGAAGATAAAGAAGTGTATTGTATTTTAATAGAATTACTAATTTATTACTTTTCTTAATGTTTTTTATTGTCACCACAAGGGTAATTTAATTTCTTTCAAGGGGTATAGTATAGGTATCTCATAGCCAACAAGTTCTAATTACTCATCTAGAAAAATTTTTATAGATAAAAATAAAAAAAATTGAAATAAAAGAGAAGGACAAAATAATTGAATGTGAGATGATTCAATAATGTTGATTGACTATATTTTGGACGACGGCCCATTATTATATTAAAATGGTATTTACTCGGATAGTTATGATATCTGTATTGATTAGTAACTATGTCAAAATCATTCCAGGAAGAAGGTTAAAACCCATTATAACTGGAAGGATAGTAGAGACATACGTCATAAACGAAATTTTAACACCACAAAATATAAGATCAGATGAAAATAATGTATATCTGTAGTAAAACCAGTTAATGCAAATTTAAATATACTTCAAAACCCCAAATCATAGATTTTGATAGACCTAAACACTTTGATAATAATCAAAGTTTATTTGGGAAAAAATAGTAAAATAAAAAAATAGAAACCAAAATATTTCATTTATTTTAAATGATAATTTAATGTATAAAAAATTTACTGAACATACAACGTTACAATTTCATCTATAATATATTTCAAATCCTCTTTATCCTCCCCACATATGCTTGACTCCAAAGATTCTATTTTTTCATGAATAAACTCCGCCAATATAATTACAGCTTTTAAAATAATTTTTCTTGTATAAAATATATTTAACGGCAAATAAAAACTATCATTAAGCAAAACCAAAGCAGTATTATAAATCTTATTTTCCATATGAAAATATCTTTTATAAAAATAAATATAAAATTCAGGTATATTAAAATCAAATTGAAATAATACACAAAGATTTAACTCTACCTCTTGTATTTCCTCTATCAAAATCTTCTGTACTTCAAAATCCTGTTTTCCCAAATAATATTTTTGAGATTCATCAACTATCTTCCCCAATTTTATGTGATAATCATTTAACTTACATGCTAACATTACAAAAGCAGGAGTATATATCAATCCATCAGGTTGTTCACCGCTAATATAAATATATTTAGTATGTAGTATTATAGCAGAAGATGCAATATTCATAGGTATAGTAATATTTCTACATACACGTAATATATCAGTGATATTGGTGTTATATATTTTATCTTTAAGAATTAAATATTCTGTTCTATCTAACATAGGGTTACAGTCCCACTTTAAAAATTAACAATAAAATATATAAAGATGTTGAAACATTGAGATATAAAAATATAAAGATATTGAAATATAAAAATATTAAAATGTAAAGATATAATATTTTCTAACAAAAATATAATATATATAAAACATTGAAATATAAATATAACACCATATCCAATCATAATACTTAATAACTTTTATTTATTTTTAAAGTGCGGATATTTTTCTGTAAAATTACATTTATCACCAAAGAAAGTCATAAAATCATTTACATTTTCTATACTCTCTATTAATATATGATGTGTAAAATCCCATACTGTTAATTCATTCTCTGTTAATGAATACACATATCTTTCACAAAAAGATAATTCCATTTTTTTTATCGCACTCGAATGAAATACAATGGATTTTTGTTGTCCAGAATTATCTAATCTACAAGAATAAATTGTACCGGATTTAGTACCTGCTAATATTTTTGTTAATAAAGTATCAACTATTAAACATGTTACATCATCTGGAAATCTTACAGTAAATTCATGGCCTTTTCTTGTTTTTACATAAACATCCTTCTTATTAGCAATTACAGTTATTGAATCATTTTCAAAATACGCATCATAATAAACACTCTTTTTAAATTTCAATTTATAATGCACCTCGTTCGTTAAATCCTCACCAGTACCAATATTTTCTGTTTTTTGAAAACTATATATTTTTACATAATTATCTTTTTTAACATGTAACATATCTCCTCTGCTCTCTATTATAGAATTTTTAAAATCATCTTTAAATACACACAAATATCCATGTATACTCAATACATCTATTCTATCGTCGTATAATAAAAATAAAAAATCTCCATATAATGCAAAGGATGATACATCAGGTGCTTTAAAAGAACCAATCTCCTTAAATGGATCAGGTTGATATATCTTAAATATACCATCATAATAGTTATAAACAAAAGCAGGTATTTTATCAATAAAATATATTTTTGAGATACCGGGTAGTTTGTAATGGTTTGCAACTTTTGATAGGGTAGTATCGTCTATATTATTGTATGTTATTATAGATGATAGAAAATGATCCATGGGTAAATTATTAAAAATATTAAAATACCGTAAAAATGAAATTTATTTATTTTAAAATGATAAAATGATACTATTTTTATTATTACTTATATTATTATTATCTATACGATTTTATGACTTCTTATATCACATGATTATTATTTATATTGTGCATATAACAATATTTTATCATTATAATATTTTATTATTATTTATACTCTCACTGAAATAATTTTGCTTATTAAATGTAATAGACTAGATATTTTTCATCTACGATAAGGTGGATAATAATATAAAGATTGATGAAATTATATTACGTATTTAAATAATCTTACGAGAGTAGAAACTGAAAAATACAGAAAATATAACCTATTGCTATATATGAATTGAAATCGTTTAAAAAGCAAATGTAGAAGTAATGTTATTTGTAGTAACTTGAGATAACGTAATGATTAAATTTAATAATAAAATTATGATTAACTCTAAGAGAGGAAATAGTTGCATACATTCAGTTAACTGCAGTTAAAAAAACAAAGGAATTCTATAACTTTAAAAGAAAAGGAAATAAAATCTTGTGAATCAAAAATGAAAATAATAAAAAATATAAATAAAATATTTATAATTAAAACTTTTATATTTTCTTTTATTCTATCACCATCACTGATATTCATATTCCTACCTTTTTTTATTACATTATCAATCTTTGAAACGCATGTATTGATTTTTATATTTTTTATTAATTTTCCCACCAAACCCTATGGCTGCAATAAAACAAGAAAGATTTAAAATTCTCATTCTCGGCGAAAGCAATGTAGGAAAGACTAGTATTCTTCAACGTTTTATATCCGATACTTTCACATATTCTATTATCAATACCGTAGGTATAAACTATTCTTCCAAAGAAATTGTTATTAACGGCGAATCTTTAAAATTACAAATATGGGATACTGCCGGACAAGAAAGATTTCATTCCATTACAAAAAATTATTATAGGAATGCAAATGGAATATTTCTTGTTTTTTCAATGATAGATGATAGATCGTTCGATTGTATTGATAAATGGTATGAAGGTATTGTAGCTGAGGTAGGAAATGATATTCCAATATTTTTGATAGGAAATAAATATGATCTTTTAGATGATATGAATGACATAAAAAGGTTTGAAACAAAAGCAACAAATATGAATTTGAGATTTTTCCCAACATCAGCATTACAGAATAAAAATATAGATAAGATATTTTTAGAGATGGGAGAGAGAATGTTGAAAATAGGCCATAAAATGGAGAAGAAAGGTCTCAATGTAAAATCGAAGAAAAAGAAATATAAATGTTGTTAAGCAATAAATAATGTAGAATAAAATAAATAGAAAGGATAGAATATAGAGTATGAATGCAGAGTGTGATTGATAGAATAAAGAATAATAATGTAGAATGTAAATGATAAAATAAAAAACATGAATAAAATATAGAATAACCAATATAAACATAATAAACGTAATAAAAATAATAAAAATAATAAAAATAACAATTAATTAAATATTTATCATTTAATTTCTATTATAATAAATATTATTAAATATTATATTTTACCCATATGCCTTATAAATCCATTGATGAAATATATAAAGATATTCTAGAATATCTATCACATAAAATATCATTACAAACATTTTTTAAAAATTTATGTTTAGAATGTCATCAAGAACATAAAATAATAAATACACCAGGTATTCAAAAGATAAAGTGTCCTAGATGTATAAAACTTGTTTATAGTAAAAAATTTACAGCACATCTTTCTAAATGTGTTAAAACAGAAATAAGTGGAAGTTCGAGTAAATAAAAAATATTTTAATAAAATTATTATTTATAAGGTTTTTTCAAAAATAAAATAAAAAACAATTATATTTAAAAAACGAATAAAACAATGTTAATTTTCGAATTAATTATTCTATTGGAAATATTGTTGGTTTTTCTTCACATGTTGTTATAAAAGCTTTTCAAAAATCATTTGTATTGGGAACAAACTCTTCAATAACAGGTTTAATATATATTTCCAGGGTAAGTCTGTCTGTATTTTTTTTTAGTCCCTTACTTACTATCTTATTTTTTAATACGCCGAAAACATTCCCAATATGGTTAATTCCGAATTTGTTATGGTAAAAATAAAAATTCGATGTTTTTTTCTATCAAAAAACTTTTCATAAAATTATTAACTAAATAAAATTGATTATTATCCATTATTAAGGCGGAATTTTTTTTTTACGAATGAAACTTTTATTTATCAAAGCTTCCTGGCCGGTTGCGGCCTACCATGGTCTGTGACCTTCGGTTCCTCGAGCGAAATTAAGCTTGTACTAACTGGTTTCATTACATATATGCATTAATCTCATCTTACCTTATGCTCCAGAGTGTTAGGATTTTGCGTCTGGTGCGCGTCGCCGCCCCCACTTCCAGCTCTTAAGGAATTCCCAGCCTCTTTCGTTGCATAGTATTGGCCGAGTCACGAATCAATACAGGGATTGCAACTACATCAGCTAAACACTACTTTAATCTAGTAGCGGGGCCGTCATACAAGGCACAGCCATGCTGCGCTATCGAAACCTCACCCACTCAACAACCTTTTTCTCTCTTCTCCGTTTATTATTATTCTTTTTTTGTTTTGAAAATTTTTTCTGGATGAGGGATTCGAACCCGCCAGGCTTGGGGTTTGGTTACCACCCCACGACCACTGGGCCAGGCGGGACTTATTAAGGCGGAATCTCTTGCAAAAACATTGGTATTATAAATTCTTGTAAAAACAATAAAAACATCTCTGTTTTATATTAATATTAATTTTTGTATTTATTGACATATTCTTATTTTGTAAAATAAATTGTAAATTTAATATAAAAATTAATATTAATATTTTTTTAAGATTAATTTAATTTTATATTTGTTTAATAGGATTGACATATGCATATTAATTATGTTTAATAAAAAAATATATCATTTGTGCCCTATGTCGAAACAAACTGTTTTTATATCACAAGACGATCATCATTCTATTTTAATAGCAGAAAAGAAAGATAAATTTTTTGTATTTGATCTTGATGAGACATTATATTCTGTTGGTAATCCATTAGCAATTCATATAGATACGCAACCTTTAGAGCTTCTTAAAAGACATTCTCATATAATAGATCCATTGGAGACTAAAAAACAGTATTTTGAAAAATATGGATTGGCGTGTAAAGGATTTTTTAAGGATGGTTTAATTACACCAGAAGAATATGATGGATATTTTGTAAGTGCAAAATATGAAAGCTGGTTGAAAGGAGAATGGGATGTAAAAAGTTTAATGGATAAAATTCCGTATAAAAAAGCAGTATTTTCCAATAGTCCGAAAAATCATATTGTATGGTCATTGGAGGCTATGGGATTGCAGGATTATTTTGATTATGTGGTGTATGCTGATTATTATAGTGAAAATATAATATGTAAACCAATGGATGAAGCTTTGAGTATAATTGAAAAAATAGCGAATGTAGAAAGTAATGAGCACATTTATTTTTTTGATGATTCTCATTTGAATGCAAGTGCAGCGATAAAAAGAGGGTGGAATGTACACCATATTACAAAGAAAAATACTATACTTCATTTAATACCAGAGATAATGGAATCGTTGAAGGGGGAAGTTAAAATAACGAATGAAGAATAAAAATTGTTATTGTAATGGTTATTTGAATCCAAGTTTTATTTTTTACACTAATTTCTTGTGTATCGATGGATTCATATAACTTCTATATAATTTATAAATGATAGAAATGGCCAATGATATGGCATTTATGGCTAATATCTTCCAAAAGAAATTATACCAAGGATCGGGTATTCTTAGTTGATCATCTCTTAATAAGAAGAAACTGATAATATAAATAAAAAGAGATAAAAGCATCATAAATCCAATACCTCTAGAAATCGTGTTAATAGTAAGTGCTACCATGAGTATTTCATTGATTATCAATGAAGTGAAAGTAATCGTCACAAGACATAGAAGTTCATGTTCATATAATAATAATGCACAAACCATTATAGCAGAAGCTTGATAGAATGATATAAGGCTCCAACCAAAAAACGATCGCGAGGAAAGTAATTTAGTTCTTACCATCTCCTTATAAAGTTCTGGGTATTTTTCAGTATTTTCTTTAGAAATATCTATAGAGTATATCATTGCAGCAATAGGAAAGGCAGTATAAACAGTTACGTATCCCATAAGAATAACTCCTTGATATAAAGGAATAGGAGAGAATTGGAATAAAGCACAGAAAATACCCTGTAAAACAGTAATTATCATTCCTCGGTGAATTATAAAATGGACAAGCCTGGAAGTGCCTTTATAACAATTTCTTCCATGCCAAAATAACAGAGGAGCTACGTGATAAAATTTCATGATACTAAAATCTGCCGCTAAAGAAGCCTGGTTTCCTTCTTTCCCTACTATTCCAACACCAACGTCTGCTTCTGTAATCATTGATACATCATTTCCTCCGTCTCCTATACAGACTACGCCCTTCTTAGTTTGTGTTCTAATTAATCTAGCAACCATAGCTTTTTGTGTAGGTGAACATCTACAACAAACTACAGCATCTAATTGTGTGGTTTCATGTATAAATTCTTTGGGATAATTTTCTAACATAACAGCCATACTCTTCCCGTCTATAACCAAAGAATTATATGATTTCGATTGTATTTCCTGTAACTTTTCCAATCCCTCTTCTCTCTTGGTAAGATTTTCAATTATTAAATATTCATATTGTCTTAAAAATAATCTCGATGATATTGCGATAGATATTGCTGTTTCTATTTTATCTCCGGTAAGCATCCATATTTTTATGCCAGCGTTTTTGAGGTTTTCTAATGTCACCTTTACTTTATCTTGTAACTTATCTTCTACGCCTGTAATTCCCATTAACGTCATGTCTTTTTCTAAGATCTGAACAGCTGCTTCTACTTCTTCAGCTCTGTTTTGCATTGTTTCTTTTGCTTTCTTTAAATCTTGTTCCCATATTTCATATTCTTCTTTTGTTAATGATTTTCTTCCTACTACCAATGTTCTTAATCCCTCTCTTGCCATATTTCCAACTTCTTCATCTAACCAATCGTTCTTTTTTACAATTTCACGCATAACCACATCTGCACCTTTAACTAAAAATAAAATTTCATCTGAACCTTCCTGTTTTACTATTATTCTCATTCTTTTACTTTCACTGGTAAAAGGAAATATATGTAATATTTCAACATTAATTTCCTTCCCCAAAGCATTTTTAATTGTCATTGAGGTTCTATCTCTTTTAATTAATGGCATTCCAATAACCTCACACCATTTAACTATAGCTACTTCGTCAGGACTTGATGCTTGATATACAACATCTCCATCTTCAGTTACTGGTGTAACATTGTGACATAATGCTAAAGTATGTACCATTTGATATAATTTTGTTCCAAGATCTTTTTTTCCTTTGGAAAAACTAACAACCTTTTCTTTTTTCTTCAAATATTTTTGGAGTGTCTCAGTAATTTCATAATTTACTTCATCAGTGTAAAATATAGTTCCCAGATGTATTTTCTTCATTTCCATCTCATTTTTTGTAAGAGTGCCTGTTTTGTCAGTTAAAAAATAACTTATTCTACCAAGATCTTCCGATATATTCGTTGTACGCATAACACATCCTTCAATATCCTTATCTTCGGAAACAAAATTTTGGTAGAAGAAAAATCTGGTAATATCAATAGCTACTTTTAAACTTACGGGTATTACTGCAGAAAAAATAGTTGCGAATCTAAAAAATGTAATATCTACTCTTTTAGTTATTCCAGCGAAAAGAGTATAGAATATAGCAAAGAATATGGAAAGAAGACAAAGATACATACTGAAATATCCAATTTCTTTATCTGTTTTACCTCTTTTATTCCTTGGTTTAGATGTATTCATTACAGCCCTGGTATCATTTCCTGTATATATTACACACCCATAAGCAGAGCTTGTAGCTAGTACTGTATTCATCCACAACATATTATCAAGAGATAAAGATTCATTTTTTTGATCCTGATCTACCTCAACTGAAATTTTTCCTACAAATGAATAAATATCTTTATGTGGAGCATCTGAGAATATTTTAACCTTCATATCATAAATATCTGAAATTTCTTCCAATTTTTGTGTAACTCCAACTGGTGTTCTTAATTTCCAATCTGTTTCTCCATCCAATTGATCCGTTCTTAAAAAAACTTGTCCATTTGGATCGCTAGTCTTTAATAAAACCAGATCTGCGGGAATTCTTTGTTTCTTTTCTACATAAACTATATCACCAACCTTTAACTTCCCCGATGTTATTTCTTCTATTTTATCCTTTCTTACAATCTTATACGTCTCTGAATTAACTTCTTTATCCTTTAAATATCTTCTATAATCATCTACTCCTTCTTTCAAATACGTTAAACATAAAGTAACCATCCATGGAAAAAGATTTGAAATAAGTGGAGATACTCTATACGATGGAATCAACTGTGTCACCGTAACAATAAAAAAATATATTGTAAGAAAATCTTGGAACTGGTTTATAAATACTACAAACAAAAAAGAATACCATTTGTATTTCTGATTCTTTATAATATTTGGAGAATATACTGCACCATTGGGATTATCTAAATATATTTCCCTGATGTTTTCACCTTTTTTTGCCATGGGTCTTTTATCAGGATTAATATTTAAAACAAAAGGAGAATATTGATAATGTTTATTGGTGTGTTGATAAAGAGGTAAAAAGGAGATTGGTTGTTGAATATTATAAAAATAATTGTATTGTTTTAAATAGAAACAAACTTTTAACATATTCATTTACAAAAGGAAATCATCAAAAATTGATACAAAGATTTAAAAAAAAGATATCAAATATCTGATTTTAAAAATATTATAAAAATTTATTATAAATAATTTAAAAGCAAGCATAATTATGTATACACAATCAAAATTATTTAAGATAAATATACGAAATAATAAATGTTAGTTTAAATCATTTTTCTTATAATATTCTATATATCTATAATTTCCATTTAGAATTTACTTAAAATATAATTATATTAAATTCTTATATTTTTATTTTAAAATTTGAAAGTAGTTTTTTTTATTTCAACCCCAAATATGAGTTCGTTAGTTTTTAAAAAATCTCTTGGCCAACATATTCTAAAAAATCCTGGTATTATAGATTCTATAGTAAATAAATCCAATATTGAACCAACTGATACTATTCTAGAAATTGGTGCTGGTACTGGTAATCTTACATTAAAGCTTTTAGAAAAAGCTAAAAAAGTAATATGTTATGAAAAGGATGAGAGATTAGCAAGTGAATTGATTAAACGAGTAAGCTTACAACCAAAATTATATTCAAAATTGAAATTAATCGTAGGTGATGCTTTAAAAGCAGAATTTCCACATTTTGATATGTGTATTAGTAATATTCCATATCAAATCAGTAGTCCTTTGATATTTAAACTTTTAAAATATAATTTTAGATCATGTGTACTCTTAGTACAATATGAATTTGCTCAAAGATTAGTAGCAAAACCCGGGTCAAGTGATTATTCAAGAATATCAGTTTCTGTACAATTATTAGCAAAAGTAGAAAATGTATTAAAAGTTTCAAAAAAGAATTTTAATCCACCGCCCAAAGTAGATTCCAGTGTAATAAAAATAAAGCCTAGATTCTCCAAGCCTCAAATAAATGTAAAAGAATTTGAAAATATGGTTTCAAAATGTTTTTTAAGAAAAAATAAAACACTACGAAGTGTGTTTAACACAGAAACAGATAAAGAAAGACGTCAGAAAATAGAAAATATTTTAGTTAAAATAAAATACGATAAAAAAAGATCCCAGAAAATGTGTGTAGAGGAATTTCTTGAATTATTATTGGAATTTAAAAAAGAAAAAATTGATTTTATAAAAAAAAATTAAAATTTTATTATTTACTCACCTATCAAATATCTTTCTTCATTTTCTTTCTCTTGAATTATTTCTGATAAAATATCTTTAAGAATATTTTCTTTTTGTACGTGATACGTAGTCCATCCTCTTTTTCTTGCTTGTTCAATATTTTTTAACATATCATCAAAAAATATAATATTTTTTCTATTTTCAATTCCAATAAGCTTTTCAACTTGAGTATACGATTCTTCCATAGGTTTACATATTATTTCATCCGAATAAATATTAGCACACACTACATAATCAAAACATCCATCCAAATTAAGAAATTTAAGCGTACTCTTAACATGGGTATCTACTGAGTTTGAAAAACATATTTTATTATATGGAATTTTATCCAGGTGATCTCTAAGGGAAATTTCCCCTTGAAGTTCTTTTTTATAATCAATTTTTGCTATCGCATCTATATATTCATCTGGTGTAATAAGCTTATCAGCAATATATCCTCTCAATGCTATACCATATTTTTTTGAATATTCGGTATAAATATCGTCTGTATTTTGTAATATTTTTTTATTTCGAATACATTCTACAGGAAGAATAGCAAGTAAATCTTGCATTTTACAATCAAAAGAATAAAGAGTCTCATCCACATCAAATACAAAGACTTTTTCTGTATTGAATACAGGAGATTTTGTTTTTATTTCATCAATACCAATATATATAGTATCCTTGGTCATGGGGTAATTTATTTTCCTATTATACAAAGATTTTTTCAAAAAAGATCTTATAATTCTAAAAAATTAAATTTTTTAGAATGATTTGAGAAAACCTTTTCAAGTTCTTTTTTGTTATACCATCTGAGAATTAAATAAACAAAAAAATATTTTTGAAGAAATTTTTTTTTAAAAAACTTTTGACTCTGTCATAAATTTATGCTTTAAATCGAAGATATGCTAAATATAGAGTTATGTTTAATTAAACATGTTTAACATTTAATAACTTCGATTATAAACAATAAATTAAAATTTAAATAAAGTTTTAATTTATGTATTTTTTATCTTAAGCAAAACATAAATATATTTATTTTTCAATAAAATTTTAATTAACATTTACTAAAATTAAGTTTTTTTAAATGACACTTTTATTTATAGAAGTTTCCTAACTCAATGCAGTATGTTATGGTTTATAACCTTTGGTTGCTAAAGCACATTTAAACTTGTATTAACTGATTTGCTACAGATATGCATTAATCCCATCTTATCTTATGCGCTAGAACATTAGAAATTTGCGTATGGTGCATGTCACTGCATCACCTAAATTTTTAAAGATTTCCAATCTTTTTCTTAGCATAGTATTGGCCCAAATCATAAATCAATACAGAGATTGCAATTACACCAGCTAAACACTATTTTAATCTGTAGTAAGGACGTTGTATAGGCAAGTCATGATTAGTGTTATGCTATCAAACCTTTACCCACTCACCAACCTCTTTCTTCTTTTCTACTTTCTATTTTTTTGGAAAATTCTTCTAGTTGAAGGATTCGAACCCATTAGACTTGAGATTTGGTTACCACCTCACGACCATTTAGTTAAGTAGAAATACTAAAATTATATACACAAAAAACATTAAAAAAATATTTTTTATTTTTTTATGAAATTAAAGATGATTTAAAATATTATAAAAATAAAAATAACATATCTGAGAGATATACAAATTAAAACTTCTAATAATATATGAAAACATCTTAGCCTTTGTTTTTTACATGAAAAGTATTCAGAAATCTTAGTTTATTTCATCAGAAAACTTGTGGATAATTATAGTCATTCTTACTTCGGTTCTATATACATGGATTATTATTATTACATCCATTGGAAGATAAAAAAGAAGGATTGTTTTTGTTTTAGATTATTTTATTCATTTAAATAATTAATATTTATACTGTGACCAATTAAATACATATTTTATGTTTTAAAGAGTTTTTGATTAGTAACTATTTCATTTATTCTAATATTATTTTTCATTAAAATTTTTATGCCTATCTTTAAAGTATACACATATCTTATATATATATATATTGATTCACATCCTTATATATTTTTTTTATTGTTTAGTATGTACATCATTCATTAAATTAAGAAAATTGTATCCATGTTCATTGTATTTTTTGATATCATTATTTATTATATTCCATCATCACCAAATGTCAAATAAAAGAGATTACCAGTTTTCACTACATTTTATTCTTTTAGGCATTACTGATATATAATTGTTAACCTTAATGTATTTTAGTTTACATTACCTATTAATTATACATCCTGAATTATTATATATTTATTAAATTTTTTTTATCAAATTTTAATTTATTGTATTAATATTATTATTTATAATTTTTTTTATTAATAAAACTTTTATTTATATAAGTTTCTTGACTTATCGTGGTCTATGACGTTTGATTCTTGAAACACATCTAAACCTGTACTAACCAGTTTCGCTACAGGTATATGCATTAATCCCATCTTGCCTTATGCTTTGAAACTTTTAATTATGAATATTTTTTTAGGTGGTTGTACTTATTTTAATGCGTAGTTTTTCAGTTCTGAAATTCTTTGACTTGTATTTTCTAAGTAATGCTATAGTTATATTAACTAGGTTTTGTATTATATTACAAAATGTTGAATTTCTGGGAATGTACACATAATTGTCTTATTCTATTTTTTATAATATTACCAAGTTTTTCAATATCCTAATATTAACTAAGAGTCAATTACAATATAATATTTTAAAATATACGAAATCAAGTATATTCTAACCATGAAATGTCATAAATATTTAATTTGAATCTTATTTTTGTTTTAGTTATCAATTAACAACATAAGTTTGTATTTTATCTTTACTTAAGATTAATTAACTAAGTAATTAACTTCATGTTATTGTTGGATTGATAGATATTCTATTACAAAATTAAAATTATTTGTTAAAGCATTAAAATGAAAAAAATAAAAAATCAAAATCGATACCCTTTTAAATACCTTTTATTAGAAAGCATTCATCCTCTTCTTAAAAATCTTCTTGGGGGATATGCTGGCTCAATCTTGAGCACGTTACTATCATTTAATTGCTTTCCATTATTCTTCTCAACTGCTTCATTTTTCATATTCTCATTTTCAAATTGTGCGATTATGAAATTTGTAGGTCTCTTGGACTTGATAATTGTGCATTTTCCGAGGAGATCACAAAGTTTGTCTTCTGCTTGCATGTCTTCTGGGACATTGTAGAGTTTTACTCTTGTCTTGGATGGATACACTTTTCTTCTTCCTCCTGCAAATCTGCTAACAGAGTATGCTGGTTTAACCATGTCACCGGCTACCTTGATTTCTTCCTCACTGATAACCTTTGCTGCAGATTCTGCTGTTGCAAATTCCACAAAGGCTACTTTGATAACCTTACCTTGTTTTAGCTTCTTAATAAGCTTTATTCCTAAACTAAAATTAGTATCGTTCATAAACTCATCATGGCTCAGATACACGAACCAAGGTTATTATGTCTCTTCACTTACAGTTCTCCAAATCCTTTAAAGGCTTCGAAAATGTCTATAAATAGAACTTTCTCCTCTAAATCGTTGACAATGATTTTCTTGTTGTTCTCCATAAGGGTATGAGAAAAAAAAATTTTAAATAAAAAAATTTTAAACAAAATTTATATAATTTTTGTAGAATGTAAAAAAATAATTTGATGATAAAATATTATGAATATTCTTTGACAAGAAAGGAGTATACAAAGATAAAAAACCATTATATACGCATTATTAAAGTATTTAAATATTATTGAAAAAAAATAAAATTATAAAGCAATTGGAGGTAAGAATATTGTATTTTTTGTTATTTTATTTTTTTCTTTTGATGATATTTCAAAATGGTATTGTTTATTTTTTTCGTTAAAAAGAAATATCCCTCTATGAGATCAGATCTTCTTTTGAATGAGTTGCTTTCTAAATTAAACAGAAAAAATTATATGGAAATATTTAATAGATCTCTTTTTAAAATTTATAATATTGATTTATTAACAAAAATATTGGAATATTCTATTGATTCTGAAGATTATATTACAATCATAAGAAAGCTTACAGAAATATTTACAGAAGATATAAATTATTTAAGAATTCTAAACTATAAAATAATTTTTATTATTCTTTTTAATCGAATTATAACGGATGAAGATTATGATATACATCTTAAATTATTTCTTATATATTCAGATACTTATTTATTAACTGATAAAAGAATATTAAATCCAGAAGAATGCTATTTCTTAAAAAATAATTTTTATAATTTCTATTTTTATAAAACATTGACAAGAGATTATGAATTTGATATCGAAGTTTGTGTTGAAAGTAAAATTTCAGAAAAAAAAGGTTTTAAGAAGGAAAAATGCTTTTTTGTAATATTTTTAAATATTTGTATTCACTCACCATCCATTAGATTGGAAAATTATCTCAAATCTTTAAAAGTACCGTCAAAGGAAGTTCTTCTGCTTATTTTAAAAATAATTTTGCATAAAAATTATACACAGAAAATAACAAGAATTGAGATAAAAGAAAATTTATGGTTTTATATCAATAATAAGATAGTAGAAATCCCAACCATACCATATATATTTGAAATAATACATCCAGATGTTATATGTGGTAATAAATATCTTATTACACAATATCTTTGTTATAAAAATAGAGATATTAACACAGGTAATTGTTTTATTTGTAATAAGATAATTTCTAACTCACAGTTTTTAAGTAATATCAATATATCTACGAATGAAAGAGATCTGACAGAGTACATATACAAAATAAAAAAAAATCAACATGATGATTTTATTATAAGAAATATTAAAGAGATAGATATTATCAATACTACACCAGGATCATTATATGGAAGTATAGTTTATAAAATATTGCAACATGAAAAAGATCTAAGAACAGAAGATATTCTAGAAACTATCATCAATTTAATATATCAAGATAGAAATTTATATTTTCTTTTAAAATGGTTTGATGACAGTAATTTCTTTTATGAAGAATATATTATCAATGTATTCAAGACAATTTCTCTTAATATTACATCTGATAGATTTACAAAGACGTTAAAAATAATATCAATTATAAAACATACAACAAAGATTAAAGTAGCTTCATTAATTATGTTTATTTTTGTTATTAAAAAGCAAATATGTCCTATCTGTAATATTAAAGCTATAATACAAAAGATTGATTATGAAGAAGCTATACCAGATATTTTACGTTATATTTATAGTGAAGAAATAATATATAATAGAATAGATAGAATAGAGGATTTAATTCCTTTCTTAGAAATTATATCTAATATTTTTAATTATGATACATTAGAGTTTATAAAGAAATATATGATTTTCATTTATCCGCTTCTTTGTCAGAACATGGAAAATATATCAAAAGAAATACAAAATGAATATGATAATTTTTTAACCGTATATTTGATAGAAAAAGAAAATTATATTTTTTCTATTTCTAATGTAGAAGTATTTTCTTTGGTTCTCATTCAAGGAATAGATAATGAAAATCTTTATAATATAAAATGGGTAGAGAAAAATATAACGCCTATTCTTTTCTATCTCAAAAGATTTGATACATTTAAATTTTGTATATTTATAACACTTAAAAGACTTTTGAGGATTTTAGATCTTAACAATTGTTTTTATCAGTTTATACCATTTCTAGAACATTTTTTAATTACCAAATGTTCTTTATGCAGCAATGATTGTTATAAAATATTTTTAGAATGGTTTATAAATAATCTTAGCATAAACATTAAAAGAAAATATTCTTATTTAGTTTATGGATATATGAATATTGAGGAAATATTATTGTTAGAAGCTCAAAATAATAAATCTACAGGAAATATGTTAAGAATACTTGAAATATTAGTTAATGTAAAAGGAGTATTCGCTAGAAAGTCTGTTGTTGAGAAGATAGAAGAAATAGTAAAAATAATACTCCAAGATCATATAAAAAATGGATATATAGAATTTTTAATGACAAAGAATAACACATTTGATCTTAAAAATATCATAGAAAAAATCGGGTCAATTTTGAGATCTTTTAAGGATATAAAAATTCTGGATATTTTGTTAAAAATAGGATTTCATCCGAATATAGAGAAAAATAATATGAGAAAGCTATACAAAATATCCAACAATCCTTTGGTTATAATAAAATCAATATTAGAAAATTTCATGATTGATAATCTTCTATCTTCTGATAGTTACAGTCAGAATATACATTTTTATGTAATACAAGAATATCTTAAACAAATTGATATAAATATTTTAAATGAGAAAAGAGATATAATATTGAATTTTAAGACAACAAAATATTATTTAGATTTAAATAATGTTAGAAGTAATGAATATCTTAAAAATACATTTAATTACATATTGAATAATGTAAATAATAAAATATTTGATATTTTAAAATATGCTGTTCTATTTGATGGTAAACTGAAAGAATATTATGTTGCAATTGGTATTAAATTTTTAGAAAATACAGAAAACATAGAAAATATGTTATTAGACGATCTTACCAGTAATGATAATAGAAATGGAAATATAGATAAATATACGCTTATAGAGAATACTGATACACTTAAGTTTGTATTATCCTTAAACAATTATTCTAATAAGTTAATATTTAATGAACTTAAGCTCATAGAATTATCTTACAATAAAGGCAAATATCATGATCTTGTTATGTATACAGAAAATATATTAAGAAGAAAATTATATTATAAAGAAAATATTCTATCTGCCATTCATAAATCTTTTACTGTTGATGATTCACATATCACACTTCTGAATTATTTACTTATTGGGTATTATTTTATCGATGAACATACAAAAATAAAGTATTTACAATCAAAATATAGTAGAGTTGAACCTATAGTTATATTTTTAGGATTTTTAATAGAAAAGAAATATGAGTTGGCGTATACATATTATTTAAAGAATAAAAACAAGCAATTTAAAAAATTTATAGAACCTAAGATTGAAGAATTTATGAATAAAAATAAATTTGATATGGATGAAGAAGTTTATAGTTTAATAGAAGAACTATTTGAAGCAGAAAATAAATTAAAAACATGGGATTTAAAAGAAGTAGAAGAAAAAGTCAAAGGAATGAATGATAAGGAAATAGATTCTTTAATAAATGATGAATGTGATTTATTTTCTATTGGGGAAATACAGAATAAATATGTTGTTTGTAAAAATAAAGTTAATGTCAATTTCTGTATTAAAAACAAAATCATGAAGATGAAAAATAACATTTATTCAAATATGAAAGATTATGAACTTGATAGCAACGGTATTGTATTATTACATTTTTTAAAAGATTTAGAAATATTATGCAATGAAGAATTACAGGTTGCATTATTGATTATTGAAGAACGACGTAATTTTATTAAGAATAGCAATTTAATATTAAAATTACATTTATATCTCTCAGAAAAATTAGATGAAGAAAAAGATGAATGCGTGTTAACCTTTAAGAAGAATATTTTATTATCACAAATTTCATATGAAATAAAAAAGAAAAATTACGAGGAAGCTGATAAACTAATAAGTCTTGCATTGAGTTTCGAATATTTTGATTCAATTTACTATAGTTCTATTCTTTTATATAAAAATAACAAAAAAGATTGTGCAATAAACAAAATAAAAGAAATAACCGATAAAAATTTTGTTAAAAAAGAAACGAAATATTATTTTAAAGCATTAAGTAAAAAATCTTCCTTTATTAACAATAGAAATGAATATAAGAATAACATAGAAGAGCTGGATAATCATATAAAATTGTTATTAACCTCATCAAAGAAACAAGACCAAATAAATAATAATTCACAAACGAATGAACAAATAACCAATATAGAAAATATAATAGAAAATTATGAAAAAAGTTCAAAATATACGTTTATCAATAAATCATTGGAAGGAATGTGTTATAACTATGCCAAGTATCTTGAAAATAACAAAAATTATTTCCAAAGCATCTATTTTTATAAAAAATGTCTTAAATATGGTTTAAAACACATTAATGAGATAATTCCCAAAATATTACATTTATTCTGTGAAGAAATGGATGTTAATAAAATTTATATTGATGATAAAGAAAAAGAAGATATCCATAGAAAATTACATAATCAAAAAATAGAGGAAGCCAAAAGAACTAATATTGTATATTCACATTCTAATTGCCCTGCTTGCTCATGCAAAGATAATAATATATATTTCTATTTATTATCTATCTATGATTTATATTATGTTGTTAAAACAAAAGATCTTCTATTATTCTTCCATCAAATACTTATTAAACTCAACCATAAGAATAATGTAATAAGCAATGAAATAAATAAGCTTCTAGAATTACTCTATAGATATAACCTAAGTTTCAGTATATGGAATAGTCTCTCATTTATAAATAATAAAAAATCGGAAATAAAATCTAAAATCAATAAATTAATTAACACATGTATTGAGACAGAGGGAATAAATGGACATGAAATATATAATGGTATTATTAATTTTTCACATGACCTTGCTTCTATTGCTAAAAAGAATATTAAAACATCTACAACATTATCAAAAAGTTTTAGAGAAATACATAGAAAATACAAAGAAATACCCAATATAATTATACCTGTAAAAGATTATACCATTAAACTTTATAAAATAGAAGATGGAATATACGTGTATAATTCCCTTCAATCTCCTAAATCTATTATTTTAGTTGGTGAAGATGGTGTAAAATATTCTTTTCTTTGTAAAGCAAACGATAATTTAAAAAAAGATATGAGAGTTTTAGAGGTATGTAATATGCTTAATAGAATTAATACTAAAAATTATATACGTACGTATTCTGTAATACCATTTGATGAATCTACTGGTATTATAGGAATGATTAAAAATCTTACTAGTATTAAAAATATATTCGTAGAATATTATGGAGATTTAAATAGAATCTTGGTTAAACATAATAAAAATAATATTTTAGGATTAGAGAATTATAAAAAATTGGTAGACAAATATCCAGCAATACTCAACAAATATTTTTTGAATACATTTATAGATGGATATAATTATATTACCGGTAGAAATAATTATTGTAAAACATACGCTCTTATGTGTATAGTAGGATGGTTTATGGGATTAGGAGATAGGCATTGTGAGAATATAAATTTGGATTTGAATGGGGATGTAGTGCATGTTGATTTAAATTGTATATTTGATAAAGGTAAAAGATTGAAGGTAAAAGAAAGAGTACCATTTAGATTGACTAAGAATATAATAGATGGTTTAGGAATAGAAGGAGCAGATAGTAAATTTAAAAATATTCTTAATGAATCTTTAACTTTCTTGAAAAGTAATAAATCTATTATTATCAGTAATATGCTATCTTTTGTTTATGATCCAACAACGAATAATCCTAAAAGTGTAATAGATGAGTTAAAAAATAAATTACAATTAGAAATAGCAGATGAGCTGATAGAAGAAGCAGTGGATGATAATAATTTGGCTAATATGTATATTGGATGGTGTTCCTTTGTTTAAAATTATTATTGAAATGGTTTAATAAAAAATAAAAATATTTTATTTAACGCGTTTTTGTTTTTTAAGATATGAGCTCGTGCAATTTGGTAATAAGAAACTTTTTTACTGTTTATAATAAATTAAATATCAAAAAGTTAAATATAATTATTTTGGTTGTTTTTTGTTTAAATGTCTTTTTAATTTCCAAAAATGTAAAATGGAATACATATTTATTTTTTTCGTTATAATCCTAAGTTAGTTCGCTATCTTAAAAGATTATTTCAATTTTTAATATATGTCTTACGAGAATGTTTTATATAATTGACTTCCCATCCTTTTGTTGATATGATTATTTATTAGTTATAGAGAAGTTTGTAACAGGCAAACTTCAGTTCATATTATAATTATTTTATTAAAGCGTCCGCTTATAAAGCTTTCTTAGATTGAGAAGGTTCTAGCATTTTAATTTCTTATTTTGAAGGATAATCTAGGTAATGAGATTAATTTTTGTATCTCAACAATAAAGAAATTACAATTATAATCAAGATCGTCTTAAATATTTTTCAATATTGAAGCCACCTCAAAGAAATATCTAAAAAATCAAATAGATATAGTTTAGAATAGATATCTTATTTTAATATTGTCTAAGCTATTATTATATTTAAATAATGTTAAAGTATAAAAGTTTATTTTGAACCAATATAACTTTTATTTATATGGTTTTAAAAAAATTTATTTTCAACGAAAAGAAAATATTTTTATTTTATAACAATTTAAATATTTTAAGACGCTCATGATATTTATCTGATCACATCCTTTAAGTTGTGAAATTAAAAATCATATAAATAAAATTATGGTTTATGTTGTTTGTTAATAAAAGTCTTTTTATTTTAAATAACTTGGATATCTTTTACTTCTACGCCTACTCCTTGTTTTATAGCATTTTGAATACTGTTTTCTTGTGATAGTTCTCTTTGTACTTGGTCGTCCTGGGAAACTGCTTCTTTTGCAGCTACTTCTTGTTCTTGATTATTCTCGAGAAGTGCTTCTTGAGTGTTTTCTTTTTGTATTTGTTTCTCTTGTGGAGTTATTTCTTTTGGGTTTTCTCTTTGTTCTTGATTATTTTCGAGAAGTGCTTCTTGAGTGTTTTCTTTTTGTATTTGTTTCTCTTGTGGAGTTATTTCTTTTGGGTTTTCTCTTTGTTCTTGATTATTTTCGAGAAGTGCTTCTTGAGTGTTTTCTTTTTGTATTTGTTTCTCTTGTGGAGTTATTTCTTTTGGGTTTTCTCTTTGTTCTTGATTATTTTCGAGAAGTGCTTCTTGAGTGTTTTCTTTTTGTATTTGTTTCTCTTGTGGAGTTATTTCTTTTGGGTTTTCTCTTTGTTCTTGATTATTTTCGAGAAGTGCTTCTTGAGTGTTTTCTTTTTGTATTTGTTTCTCTTGTGGAGTTATTTCTTTTGGGTTTTCTCTTTGTTCTTGATTATTTTCGAGAAGTATTTCTTGAATGTTTTCTTTTTGTCCTTGATCATCTGTAGGAGCCACTTCTTTTGGGGTTTCTTTTTGTGCTTGTTTCTCTTGAGGAGTTCTTATTTGTGATAACTCTTTAAAATTTTTATCCTTGTTCAATTCATTTTTTTTTGGAATATTCTTCATTGTCAAACTTCTTGGTGTGTCACGTTTATTTACGATCTTATTCCGTAAGTTTAAGCGTTTTAAACTTTTACCTCTGCGGGGTATTATAAATTGATATATATTATCCGCGACTTTATTACCGGCTTCCCTGTTTTGTTTTTTCTCGAGTGAGTTCGATCTACTTACTTTATCATTGTTATCTACTTTTGTGAACACAAATTCTTCGAGCTTAGATTTACTTTCATGCTTATCATCTTTATTGTCTTGAGGCTGTATCAATTCTCCTTGTTGTATTTGGTGACCAACATTTGATCCGGATTTTACATTATTTTTAGATGTAGCTCCACCCTTCCTGTTCATCAATTTATAAACCATAAATGATATACCACCACCGACAAGTCCACCAATAATGAACACAACAACAACAATAATTTTTTTATTTAGAGACATAACAAAACTAAAGTTTTCTTATTTATAATTATTTTTGATGGTTTTGACATTTTTAAGAAATTAGGAAAGTATAAAAACCATTTCTGTTATATTATTTTATATTCTATATAAATTTACTATTGGTAATTTATTATTTTCCAAAAATTTATGATAAAGATGTCAATTTAGCCAAAAAACTTTTTAAAAGAAATTTATTTAAATAAAGAATTAAAACATAACAGCTTATAAGAAAATATAACAATTATACATTCATTTTAGTGTTTATTGTTATATTTGTCATCTTTTTTTAAATGATTTATTTGACTTTTCTTTGAAAAACCTAAAGCTTCCATAGCTCAGTCGGTTAGAGCACAGTGCTAATAACGCCGGGGTCCTAGGTTCGAATCCCAGTGGAAGCATTTTTTATAGTATTACGCAAAATTCTAACACTTTGTAGCAAAGATAAGACGAGATTAATGCATATATGTATCAAAACCAGTTAGTACAAGCTTAGATTTACTTTAAGAACCAAAGGAAATAGGCCACAATAGGTCACAACAGATGGGAAACTTCTATAAATAACAGTCTCATTATAAAAAAAATCTTTAAAATTTTATTATATATTCGATGCAAGCTAAGGAAGAATTATACTTGAAAAAAATTATTGCCATTTCCCTTTATACATTGGTATTTATATTTATTAATTGTAATATATTGAATGTTTATTGTTTTAAACCTGGTTAATAAGAAGATCGATTTTAATATCATAATATGTAATCACTTGGATGGCCAGAAATTATAATATCCGTTCGATTAAAAACATTAATCAATCAAACCAATTTATAAACTGTGAATTTCCTATAATCCACAGACAAAAATAAATAAAAATCATTATAAAATAAAATTATCATTGTCTTATGAAATCAACTTTAATTATATATTTTAATGTCAAAATTATGCTTTACTTTTAAGAACTTCAATTAAATACATTTCTCCTTTTTCATGTTAATAACCAAAATTCTTTAGATTTTTTTTAAACATTTATATTCAATAAAAAGATTTCGTATTGTAACAACGAATAACAATTATTTTTTATAATAAATTCATATAAGAATAATCATGTTCAATAATGTAAATATATAAAGATGTAAATCATACCTTGGTTTTAATTTACTTAAAGAGTTTAATATCTACGAAAGGAAACTTAAATAAATTTCATTTTTGACGTATATGTTTTATTTAAATTTTTATTTTTATAATTTAATTGTAAAAAGAATTGATTTACATTTTTTAATTTGAACATTTAAAATAATAAGAATGATCCAGTATTTAAGATACACTGTAGCCTATGATTTTTTGTTCTTGAAGTTCTTTGCTTGTATGTACCGCGTGTCACAATAAACGCATTAATTTTATTTTAACATATGTTTTAGAGTAATTGAGTTTGTGTGTAATAAACGTTATTGCTTTTTCTCGAAATAAAATAAAGACTTGCCCATTATTATTTAAATAAACAAAAACAATTATACATGAAATTATGAAGTATTATCGATAATATATAATTATTTAATTAAGATACTTAAGAATCTTGTTTTAACAGCATATTTAAAATAACCTTATTTCTTTCTGCTG